>BPLR01007501.1:0-22763 GCA_021605095.1 Caerostris extrusa
CCACAAAAATTAAGAAAAAGCAATGCGTAATGACTTGGTGTGTGCTTCAGCCTTATACAATGACGTCTCCATAGTAAACATTTCAAACATTGTTATTCTTAAAATTTTCATTTTAACAGAAAAAATTGTTTGTTTGTGCCATATAAAAATATAATATTCAAGGAAAAATAATACTCAAAATAAATGCCACAAAAGGAAAATAAGAAGAATATTTGTATTAAACATTATTTGAATTATAAGTTAAGAGTTATTTAATATTATAAAAAAATTTATGTAAATTTTACAGTAATTTTATAAAAATTTAGCACAACAAACACCAGATGCACTAAGATTATGAAAACAATATTTTCATTTTGTAAGTAAGGTTCTCTTATTTTTTGATATACAAAACACAATTTCCTCACCAATTCAAACATGATAGAAAATATTGCAATAAAGACTTACCTGTGTTCGAATAGCAAGTGGATGGGTCCTAAAGAAGATGTTCTGCAAACTAAACCTTAGGATGTAAGAAGTTCGTCTGTGGCATTCCTGAGGTGTGGTGATGCGAATACCGGAAGGAGGGGGTAAAAGTTTCCTCTTCGCCCCTGTTCTCTTATTCGATTGGCTTCTTTTTTTCCGAAGACAGGGAGACCGTGAATTTCCGCCTTCCTACTTTTTAAGCGTCACGTGATTCTGCGGGGGACCGTCTCCATATTGTGATTTAGTTCTTGAATTTTTTTCTTAATTTATTCGTTTTAAATTCTACTTGGTACTTACGTATTAACGGTACCTTGGCGACAGACTTGGCGATTTTAAGTGTCGCCAATCTTATTTTGGAATAAAAATATTTTGAAAGCGTTTTGATTTTAAATGAAGTATTTTATATATATTTTATTATTTATATTTTATTTTATTATTATATATATTTATTATTGTGTTTTATATAAATTTTAAGTGTAGATTGGCGCCAAATCTGTAGCTGCGGTTGGCGCGTGTGCTTTTATTGGCGCAACTGTCGCCAAGGTACCGTTAATACGTAAGTACCTTCTAATTTATTGGATTTAAATAAACTCTAAATAAAAATTTTTTTAAATTTTCTATTTATAAAAATTTTGGAACATAAAATTATTTTGATTATATTTGTATAAAAAAAAAAAAAACAGCATTATAATTTTTTAGTAGAATAAAATGATATTGATATGGATTAAATTTTTTGTGATATTATTTAAGTACATTTAAAATGTGTGTTAATCTAATTAATGTCGTGTAATTAATGTTAAAATTCAATACTATGCCTGTGTTCATAATATTTTTAAATTAACTTTTTTTTTTTGCATTTAAAAATAGTATAGAAGAAAACATTAAAATTCGGAAATATTATTTCCAAAAACTTGACAAATATTGCTTTAAGTATTAAATAATCATGCAACATTTAAATAGTTGCATATATTAAAAATAATTTTCAAACAATATATAATTTAAAAATATTAATAGAGTATTTTAAATTATTCTTATCAATTGAAATTTAGATGAAATTAGGAAATTAAAAATGTTAAAAGTAGAAAATTATGTTATGGCATATAAAAAAGTCTAATTGAATGATGTGATAAATTTACAGTTTAAAACTGATTCTAACAAATAATTCTTTCTAAAATGAAAATTTTAGTTATTTTTTTTAAATTTTTATTTATTTATTTTTAATAATTTTTTTTTTTTTTTCCATTTTCCTTTATTAGTGTTTTCTTTTCTGTTCTTTTTTTTTTTTTTTTTTTCTGTCATGTAAATGATGCTTTACATGCATTTATTTCAGAATTTGCGTTTTAACACAATATCTAAATTAAAAGACAACTCAAATAAAAGTACGTATTATGTATCATTATTAAAAATTAAAATTGTAAGATTGAAACAAAATTTAAATAAAAACAATTATATTGAGTTTAATTATTTTCCGCGTCTTAATTCAATAGGAAAACACTTCTTCATATTATTCGTTCTATGGCACAAAAACAAAAATTGTTTTCATTTTAAATTTCAGGGGGAAAAAACATTGAAAACAATACTTGTACAAATATTAGAGAAAACCTATTAATCAGAATTCAAACGTACATAAAAAATTAAAAAAATTTAATCCCATATCAATTTTTATCACACTTTATTTTTCATTCCTTCATCTGGGAAAGGAAAAACCCCTTTATTACACTTTGTGGGCGACCCCTTTGCAGCTGAAGTGTTACGTCCTACTGGGAGCTCAAAGAGGCATTTCCTGTTGTATTCCGGCAGCTGGCATCAGGGATGCAAACGACAACGCCTTTTTCCTACCTCACCTCACCGACTTACTCGGATGCATGACGATTTGCACAAAATGATGCGCTTTCCTACCCCTCTTCCGGTTTGTTAGAGGAACAATCGCAAGAATAATTTTTTTTTTTTTCCACACAATGAATTCGCAATTAAAATTCTCCGAAATCGGTGAATCGAAATCTTGGTGCAAACGATTTTAATCGTTGTTTTCCTTCGAGTATTTTCAAATCAAAACGAAGAGATCGAAATTACAAACAATTTTAAAATATACTTTATATTTTCGTCATTATTTAGAAAATAAATTAGTAATCTAATTTTAAACAGTAATTATAAAATATAAAATAGCTGTTACAGAAGATTTTGGAAAAATATTTTTAAAAATTTAAAAAAGAAAAATGGAAAATGGAAGAAAAATAGTTTCAGATTTATTATTTAACATTCTTCAAAACTTGAATTGCGGAATATTTTATTGGTTGGTCTTATTTCTAGCATTTTTAAAAGCATTTTAAAATTATTTTTTATTATTCGAAAAATAAATTAATAAAATAATCTATAAAAATTTCATGCAGAAATTAATTATACCATTCGAAATGATTTTTAATATAAAAACTTAATTAAATTAAATCATCTTAATTAAATTGAATCTTAATTTTTAATATAAATTAAATAAAGATAAAAAATTAAAACTAGGAGAACCAAATGTCTTTAAATTAATTAATATTATTGCAATACAATTAAATAAAACTAGTTTTACTATAATTGTTCTTCTAATAACTGAATTGTTCTTGTGGAAAACAATTGCCTCAAATAGAAATTCTAAAACAATGCTAAAAATTAAATATTTTAAATCAAAATTAAATTTATCAATTTGGCCATATATTGTTGCTTAGAACAAAATTTAAAAAAAAAAAATGATAATAAAAGAAATATTTAGAAAAAAAAATCGTAAATGAGTATAACAAAACGATAATTCCAACTTAGTTTTTTTTTTTTTTTTATATAGATTTTTTCAAAATAATAATTTTTTTAATTTCTTCTAAATTTATTTAAAATAAATTTTAATATTCAAGCGGTTTTTCATAAATACTTCGTAAAAGCAAATAAATTGAAATTCTGTTTTTAAAACAATTACATTATAATTACTAATTAGTTGAATGCAATTATTTAATGCACACTAAATATAATAGCAGATTTTATGAAGAAATAATAATTAATGCCATTATTAGAAAGAAAAAAACATATGGTTAGCAAGGTATGAATGTAAATTTTCTCATTTTCATTTATCTGTATATGTCTTACTCATTTATTTTCATATTCTATACCTAAAATATTAAAATCATTATTATATGCATTCTATATTATCTTTAGTTTTTCTAATTATTCACCTTTTTTAATCTTTTAATAATACTCTAACCTTTGGTATTTTTATTAATTTTTAATTTTTTTTTCATAATGGTTTTCAAGAAGAAAAAAAAAACATTATGAAAAAAATCATTATTTTCTTTTTTTTTATCTATATAATTAGCATAAAAGAAAAAAAGGTTATTTTTAAATGAATTCCGGATGATTTTTTTTTATACAAGAGCAGTAAATTAAATATTTGCATACCATAATGGATAGTTTGATTTTAAAAAAATTTGTTACGCAAATTGGAAATTTCAATAAATTGGTAGATTAAATAAAATTTGACTTATAAAAGATAAATATAAAAATTAGAAGTTTTTCGTAACAAGATTGCTAAAAAAGTTAAATAATGCTGTATGTTATAACTATTATTATTATTATTATTTTCATAAGTACATTTTTGAAAATAATATTACTTGAATAGCACATATATGTAAAGGAGATTATGGTAGACAAAAATAATAATAATAATAATAAATACAAAATAAAAAAAAAAGGGGAGAGGAGTAATCAACATATTCTACATTCGATATTTTCCGAAAATTGATTTGTTTTTAAATAAATTTCAGAATATTTTATACATGTAAGCAAAAAATAAATAAATAAATCTAATTACATCGAAATCTAAGTTCACAGCACCGTAACTGTCAAAATGAAGATTGATTAAGAAAGTCGTTTTGCCTATTTCTTCCCTAACTTCCTCTAATTTTTTACAAATGTTTAAAAATAATATAATGATCTAAGCCATTTATCAGGCAGGTGCATCTCATGTATGACAGTTAGCACGTGTGAACGCTTTTAAGTGAAAAAAAAAAAAGATTCTAATTTTTTTTTTTTTTTTCCCCTTCCTATAGACGTATATATCCATTTTCTCATCCTGTTTTCTGATTCATATCGGGGTGAAACATCCGGGACATACCCAAGAAGGGGATTTTTCAGCATTTTTTTTTTATGTTTGTTACTAAAAAAAAAAAAAATAAAAAAAAAAACGAAATAAACACGCCAAATCATCATCCAAAATGAATGCCAAGGACGCGCACAATAGAGCCGAATTGTTACAGACACGCCAGTGTTTCCATGGCGACGGTGAAATGTTGACAACTGACGTCACTGCAAAGTTATTAATTCGGGTGTTCGCTTTGGCGTGACGTCAATTTGACGTCAACGGTTGCATTTGGCGCGCTTCCCAGCTCCAGCTTTCGGCTAATCTGGAACCATTGATTCTTCTGTGTTTTCTAACTATTAGAATAATTAATATTCAACAGAGAATCGTTTTCTTTGTTTGACCTTCGTTCTAATATTTTTCACTCGATTCCTGCAAATGGCACTCGCCTATTGTTCTTTAGAAATATGCATTCTTTTTTGTTTTATTTCGTCAGTTTATTCTTAAAATGAGTCTTTTTTAAATGTGAAATATCGTTAGAACAGAAAATTATATTTGTGTTCTATTATTGGATGTAAATTTTTGATTTTGTGAATTTATTGCTCTTTTCTTTTTACTTTTCATTATGTCCTAATTTTAGAAAGGAGATCGATTTATTGTAAATCTAACTTATTTTTAAAACATTCAAAACATTTTATACAATATTTTAAAAGGTTAAAAAATTATGCCTATTATTTTGTATCATTATTTTCATATTTTGCATTTTTAAAATGAAATAAATACATGTAATAGACGTATAAAATGGTTTTTGCTTTCAAAGAATATGAAATAATAAATTTTTTACAATAATTTAATTTTAAATTAGATATAAATAATATTTTCTAAAAAAGAATAATTTTGCAGTTAATTAATTAATTGATTTTTAAGCAATATTGTTCTTAAAGCGGAAATTTCATCGAAATTATTATTATTAATATTATTCTATTTATTTGTTCTTTTTTACTTCTTGATATTTTTCAGCATCTTTGATTAAAGAAAACTTTTAAATATTTTTATTTTTATTTATTTTTATTATCATTATTCTAATTAATAGAAACAATTATGTTACAATTATTATTATTTAATTATTAAAAATGCTGCAAGCAATGCTCAATATTCGAAAAAAATTTAATTTAATGATTGTAAAATTTATCAATATTTTTTATTTAATTTTATCTTTTCTTATAGAGGAATAAAATTAATTAAAACGAAAATATTTACAAACCTCTGCAAGGAATATTTAATAAAACATAAGAAAATCGAAATTTTTATTATAATTTTGAATGAGCTGATTTCCTTTTATGAGTTTTAAGATGTAAAACTGATAATGAATTAATCGAAAATTAAAAATAAAATTTCATTTAATAAATTTACTTAAGACAAGAAATTTCATTATATGTTACTGCAAATAATAATAATAATAAAACGTTTTATTGAAATGCACAAAAATATACAAATAAATTAGTTAAATATAATTTATTTATTGTGTTAGTTAAATATAATTTATTTATTATGTTAATTAAATATAATTTATTAAATTTCAGTACCTTTTTTGTATGGAAAATCATTTAGTTTTATTTATGAAATTTCTATTGAATTATATAAGGTATTTAATATTTTATCATATAAAATCTTACATGTATGATTACAAGATGACTTTGATAATAAAATAATTTTTCATGAATTCTAAAATAAATTTATTGTATAAATTGTATCAATTTTCATTTAACAATTATGTGAAAAAAATTTGGAAGCAATTGTTAAAACATTCCATAGATGTATATTATCAAAATAATATTGTCTATGAAATTTTAAAATTTTGGATGGAAATAACTTTCAAGTTATGTCAACTGATAATTGTATCTCAAAACATAATTATCTAAATCTAACGAAATTCAATTTATAATCTATGCTTTATTTTTTTTTTTTGTTTTTTAACTAAATAGTTTTCAACTGAAAATGTCTTGCGTTTTAAATATGAATAATAAGTAATAATAAAGTAATTACAATTGCAATATAATTACTTTAATGGTATTTGATTAAAAACAAATTTCTATCAATATGTAGAAATAGTGCTCAATTCTAATCAGTGAAAAAATTAAGGTTTCCCGTTTGAAAATAATTTTGGTGCTGCCATCTATTATATATAAAATACATAACCAATTAAATTTCTCTGACATCATTATTCAGCAATTATATGATGGAACTATTCATATATATTAAATGGTTCTAATTTATTAATAAAAATACTTTATAAAAAATTTCTGTTTAAAATAATTTCTTGTTTAAGTGAACAACAATTACTGGATTTACAAATTCAAATCTTTATTAAAAGAAATATTGAATGACGTGGAGTAGTGGCGTCCTCTATTGAACATAATTAAAACTTCCATACAAACAATGAAAAAGAATCGACTAGGCAACTACGCCGACTAGCGTCAAAAAATCGTTAAAGATTATGGTTTTGTTTTTTATTAGCAGTATACAGTGTGTCCGACTGGTTTTTTTTTTATTTCTCATTTTCTTTCATTTATTTGCAGTATACAGAGTTGTGTTAGATTGTTTTTTTTATTATTTATTTATTGTTATTTTTTTAAATATGCATTCACTAATCATTTATCTTTCTTTAAACTATTTTTCTTTAGCTAGGACAGGGGTGTATTTTAAATTTTATTTTTATTTATGAAACATTTTTTTTTTTTATATCTGAAATTTTACATTATTCTAATAAAGCTTATTTTCCGAATTCCAGATGTGACGTCATTGCTTTCTGCTACGTCATTTGTCTTTCTTTCTCGAAAACTATGTATACCGAATGTATAGTGTGACTTAATTGTGTGGAAAATTATAAAGACGCGAAGTTGAAAGGATCCAAACAGAGCAGCATAATAGGGGAGAAAGTTATTTTTTGGATAGTTTTTAATTACAATAAAAATAATTTTAGTTTTTAATGATAAAAATTTTAAATTGTATAATATCAAAATAAAAATTAGATAAAATTCTACAATAACTATTAAATTTTTGCAATCAAAACCGATTTGCGCCGCGTCTACCAGATCGAACTATATGGTTCTATTGCCAATTTCTACATATTCCAAGCGAGGATTTTCGCCTTAAATAATTTATGTGACATTTACAGAATACTCTGTATAGATAGCGAGGTTTTAAAAAAAAAAAAAATAAAAAAAAAAAAAAAAGAAAGAGAGAGAAATATATCTCAATATTAAAATTCAGAAACTTAAAGTTTCAATGTAATTAAGCTCCCACTTTCAAAATGCTGCAATAAAAGAACCACTCGTCACAATGAGTTCAAATTTCAACTGAAGATACTTGAAGATGGGGGAAATGGTATGGCATCAAAAAAAGTTCCGAAAGAAATTCCACCGATTTTCCCCATCCAATTTGATACGACCTTGCCGTGGTGGATGTGCTTTCCACTAACAGTGTTACAACTGTTGAACGACTTGGAAGTCATTTTTTCCGTTAAAACGGCGAAACAATCAAATTGAACATTACAGTTGGTTTAATGTGCGACTCATGTTAAATACTTGGTAATTTCGATTCAAAATATCACTGGCTGCCGAATTGACTTTCTTTATGCCGCATACAGCGCCATCTATTAATACACTTTGAAACTTTTTTTGATGTCGTACCGTTTTCCCCCTTCTTCAAGTATCTTCAATTCAAATTTAAACTCATTGAGACGAGTGGGGTTTTTTTTATAGCATTTTGAAAGTGGGGTTTTTAATAATAGTCATCCTGTATATAAAAAAAAAAAAAAGAAGTTTTTAATTTTATTTTTCCATGCATTTAAAATAATATAATTTCCATTAATATCAAATTCATCATGCCATCTTTAAACCCTCGTACAACTCACTTTGGGAACTACTGGTCTATTGATAATTCTTGGTCCAATGGCAGAACCAATAACTGGTATTCATACGATATTCGTTAATTCAATACCAATTTATAAAAAATAATAATAATAAAAAGAAAAACCTATAAAGCCACGGGTGATTGAATATCTGGCATTGATTCCGACTGGTAAAGTTTTTCCTGTATAATTTGCAAATGGAGAGCAGTTGTCGTTGAAATTTAATTCTCGTAACAATGATCAATGACACGCGACAATCGCGTTAGTTTACAAAATACTCATCCACGAAAATATGTTAATTTATGGACAGCTTTTAACAAGAAATATCACTGTGATATTTCAACATCGTCTCCTATGGAGGGAATGCCTTTATAAAGGTTACTGACCCACATTCGAGCTCAAATGAAGAAAGACCCATGTAATCAACACCATGACAGAGAAACATTGCAATACACATGTTTGTTAAAAACGTATTACTTAGTTCACGTTTATTAAGTGACCTCAAGGGGGAAAAAAACACACCTTTAAATCGATCCGAGATCTATTTAATGATCGATTGCTTATAATTAGCATTATTCGTTACTTCGAACACGAAAATAGAATATGTTTATCGGCATTTCATTAAAAGATTGTGCATACGTGGTGAAGTTTTCCTTAGAATACTACTAAAATATTATCTATATTTATAAAGCAAAAGATTTGTATGTCTTTGTTCTTAAATGTCTATATTTTTAAAACTTAAAAACTCATATATTCAGGTGCTCAATTTTTCTATGAATTCATTTTTTATCTGATTTGTAGCCAAAAGTTATGAAAAATTCTTATTGATTATTTTTGAATTAAAAAAAAAATAAACTTTTACCATCACAAAAATTATGCTTTAAAAAAATTATTTTCATGAATCGTCTGTTTCGATCAGAACAGTTTTCATCAGAATCGTCTGCTTTTATGTTGCTTAATATTCACAAAATATATTTAGGAAATAAAAATAATTTCAATGATGAAATTACAATGTATGATGTAAATAATATAAAAACTAAAATTCGGAGAGATCCAATCCTTATTCTACAGATTTAGAAAAAGTATTTAATTTTAACAGAAAATTACGATAAATTCTATTAAATTTTTTTAATAAATAAACTATAATTTTAAAACAAATTAGCTGTAAAATAAAAATTTAACATTTTAAAGCTATATTTCTTTAAAATCGTCTGCTTTCATTTATTTATATGTAATGAATTATTTGTAAATTAAGAATAGCTTATTTATTGTAAGAATATTTTTTAAAGTTAAAATGGTAAAATTTCGTGTTTGTGTCTAAAATATAATTGTGATTCGTTTCAAATTTATTATTTTACTTTTGAATTCTCTTAATTTATTTTTAAATTCTTAATTAATATTAATTTATTCTTAAATTATTCTGAATTCTTTAATTTTTTTAAATTTTTTTCTTACTTTGTCATAATAGAATAAGTTAAATATTTATTTAGATCCTGTTATATAACTGTGATATAACTGATCCTTTTGATGTAACTGTTATTAATTAAAAATAAATACATAAATAACAACTATTTTTAAATTAGATATTTTCAACTGCCACTTTTAATGAAATCTTATATGCATATTTTATTTTAGTCAAAAATTTATTTAATCCCTTTATTATTCAGATATAATATTATTTTTTAGTTAGTGATTAATATGAAACTATTTACATGGATATTTTATTTTAAGAATTTAATTAATGCCTTCATTGTTCAGAAATAATATTACTTTTTTATTATTAATTAATATAAAACAATTTACATGGCAAACCAATTGATTCGATTATTGTTTCACAAATTATATTTATATAGCTTAAAGAAAAGTCATATGTTGACACATTGACGACAAAAAGCATTTTCTTCAATTCTTTTCTTTTAATTCCAAGTTTTTTATATTTTACAATTCCTTCTATTAGCTCACACGCTCCCTATATATATCTTGTTCAAATTTTCAATCGTTCATAAAATACTTTTTATTCATCCACTCAAGTTCGAATACATTTTTTTCAAACTTGTAGTGGATGACTCTTGATGTTAATACAGTTTTCTCAAATATTAATTCATTAATCATATTTAATTAAATAATTTTAGTTTTTTTTACATTTAAGTTGCATGTATCTACCAATAGACGGCGCCAGATGTAAGAGGAAAATTTCAACTCCATTTATAAAGGACTTTCTGCAATATAGTGAACAAAAAAAAAATAGGAATTGACTTAAAAAATTTTTCTTATATTACTTGTTTGTTGCTATATTCAAATTAGGTTATTGCTTTTATCAAAATACAACCAAGTCAAAGTATGTTGAACATATTTTTTTGAACATTTTTCTTAAATTAAAGTATACATATGATTTTATGTAAACTGAGCAACGTCATATCTATAAAGGAAGAAAATTGTACTACAGTTTATTTTTTCCTTAATAAAGATATTAACAAATTATAGAGTTCCATAATTTATATGCTAAAAAATATTGTTTATTGTCTTCTAATGGTATGCAATTATCATCGTTCATGACAATTTCTCAGTAATACGGTCAGATAAATAGTGAATTCATCATTATTCAGGTTGCACCACGGGAGATCTCCTATACTAGATCTAAAATTTTATTTATATTTGAGAGGAATAAAATACTGGATAATCAAATTTAAATCGTACATTTTATTTAAAACTTACCAAAATTCTTATTCATTTTTATTTAAAATTTTATAGTATTTTTTATTATTGTAGAAGCATATTTCAAAAAAATTTTCATGTGTAGAATTATACTACAGATATTATATCACTTGAAAAAGTTACGTTATCAAAAGAAGAAATTACGGCAGTCATTACTCAACACAGACATTAAAATCAGTTTACCGTCTGTCGCCCGTTTCTTTTACTCCACCGGCTACGATCGTAATTATCTCCCTATTTCTGTCCAAAGGTTAAAATCTGAACGTTTCGTGACTCTTTGGACACTATTCATATGCAAACACGTCATTATCAACATACAGATTATAAATATCCGAGCATTCCGCGTGTTACTACGTAACCGATAACTCCACTTTTTTTTATTCGCTCTGAACTTCGGACTTTATGATCGACGAGCGGAGTAAAAGCTGCGCATGCGCAGATGCTAAAAAATTTTTAACTTCAGGGCTAAAATATTTTTTCTTTATGTTTATTTATTTTACAGTGGCATGTATTCAAAGAGTCAGGGAAAAATTAAAAAGCAATAAATAAACAAATAAATATTGTGATATAGGTTTGGTTTGGTTTGTCGCTCTACGGTCATTTTGTGCATACTTTGGACTAAATAGACCGGGACCTACAGTTTAACATGGATTCCGAAGCACTCACAAACATCCATGTCACCGCCAGGATGTCGTATAGGATCAGTACTTTCTAAGATCTTTTCTATAAAGCGGTGTCAATTATAAGTCAGTCGCGGTTTGTCCCAGTGTAGACTGAAAAATCTAAGTGAGTCATGTGTCTCGGTCCCGCTCCGAACATAGTCAGTTTTTACCGCTCATCAAAAGGATTCTCTCATGCCATTTACGACCAGCTGTCACTCTCAGCCAGTTTGGTTTGTCGCTCTACGGTCATTTTATGCACACTCTAGGCTAAGTAGACTGGGACCTACAGTTTAATATCGATTTCGAACCACTCACAAACATTCATGGCACCGCCAGGATTTGAACACGAAGGTGTGGTAGCCAGAGATAAGATGGCTTGTTTCTCGCAGTCAGACGGAGATACGCTCTGAGCGAGATCGACTCGCATGTCTTGCACTCTCATATGGACGACGCTTAATATGTTAAGACGTTTATTCATTGAGCCTAGAAAACACACAGAAAACACGCTATGAATAGGGCCCCAACCCGGCATATAAAATCCCCACAAACATCCATGCCACCGCCAGGACTCGAACCTGAAGCTGTGGTATCAACAGCCAGAGCGCTAGCTATCAGGCCGCCCGAAACTGTGAGAACTTGATTCGAAATGATATGTGACGCCGAACTGAAAATTTCCGTAATTATATGAATATGATAAATTCATAGGTCGGATAGTCTTACGTTGGTCTTGAAGCGACGGTTGGATAGCGAGTGTTGCAAATATGCCCTTAAAGATATGTGTTTAAAATTGTGATAGCAAAATTTGGTGGCAATATAGTGAAGTTACCATAAACCAACGCGTGATCTGGATAACGCTGAATTTGCTATATAATTGTATTTCTGATTGCAGGTTTTATTAAATGAAATATAATGAATCAGAAAGCTGAATTTAAAAAATTAAGCGGACGTTATCGTTATCGTTCCTGAAGAGATTGGACATATATTGTTAGAGAATTAAAAAAAAAAAAATTATATTAAACACTTAATAATGAGCTTTTATTTTTTACTGTAATAATAAATAATAATTAACAATGTCTGATCTGATTACAGTTCTTGTAAAAATTATTGAACCATTTTAAATAATTTTCTTTTTCTCTGGCATATCCATGTCCTGTTCTTAATACTGCTTCAGACATTCTGAAATGCGATAAATAATAAGTAATATTGAATTATTACACAGGTTTCCGAAAGTCTGGTCAACATTTATTTCGTTACTTTTGATTTGGGTGGTTAGTATTGTAGGCTTTTTTGTCGATCCAAAAACGCAATATGCGATAAAACTACTGCATGTATTTCATATGTTGATATTCTAAATACTGCACTTATGAAATGTATTATTTTTAAATGAATTTTTAATTTCAGTTAATATTTGTTTAGTCGTTTTTAGTTTTAAAATAGCTAAAAACGTTTTTAGCTAAAAACAATATATTTTATAAAATGTATAATAATTTCAAAGTTTTAAAATTTTTTGGATAGGATATTTTATTTATTCCACTTAAATTTTTAGGTAAAATATTTTATTTATTTAATTAAAAAATTTTTTAGCTAATTTTAAGTGTCATTATTACAAATCTACATTAAACAATTTAACAAACAGTTTTTCCCCAATAAAATTTAGAGATAATAGTTTTTAAGAATATTTTTTATTACAATTTCAATTTTAAATACTTTACTCTTTAAGCCTAATTTTACTGATTTTTAATTGCAATGGTATCATCACTTTTTTTAATTTTCAATTTTTAATTAATTTATTTAGTTTTTAATTTATTATTTAGTTTTTATTGTTCTAATGCAGCTGGCAATCCCTTAGAGAATTGTCTTTGATGCCTTAAGGCCAGCGCTGCACCGACGTTACTCACTTAGTACTACCCAGAAGGTGCGTGTAGCTTGAAGATAAGCTACGGACGCCCAGTAACATTACCTCTGCAACGCTCTTCGATCATGTGAGACCGGTACCTACGGTTTAAAATGGATTCGAACCCCTACAAACATCCATGGCACCGCCGGGACTCGAACCCGAAAACCTGTGATGATATTATCATAAAAAATGTAGCTTGTTAATTGTTGAAAACATGACATTCAAATAATCATAAGAACCAAACTCAATTAATTGATATAGTTGGTTAAATAATTTATTAAAAATATATAAAAAAACATATTATTAAAAAAATATATTAAATATATTATTATACTATCTAAGAGGTTTACAGATTTAGATGCGTTAATAAATTTTATAAAAAATTATTAGAATTTAACTTATAAGGAAAACAAAAATTCTGCATAAAAGCAAAGTAAAGGCTGATGTTTTGTTGGAGTACCTAAGGTACCCTGTACCTCCGTATCATAATTTTATCATTAAAAATATAATTATTAGATATTACAATAAATGTAAAAATTTTAAAAGATATAATTTTTAAGAAAGCACATGCTCTGTAATTTTCTGCATATTTGTTAAAGAATATATTTAATACCAAAACCACTTTAAATAATAATTTTTGTCCAGGATTAAATTTTAATTATTTATGCCATATGATAAATATTTTATTCAGATTATAAAAAATCATTGTTTAAAATACAATTTAAAAAAAAAAAAATTTATGTACAAAAATTGCCAACTAAAATAATTATCGTCTGTTCGTAAATCGTCAGTTCTTTTCAAATTCAACGACACGCAGCTTTTACTCCGGGAGTCAGCCAATAGCAGTTAATACCGGAATTCGATTTCTGTCATTTTTTTTTATTTTTGTTTTTTTTATTTATTATTATTCATGGAAAGGAGTTTTGCGCAAAATTCCAAAGATCAAATCATGAAATGAAATCCGACACGGTGATCGAAGTCCAAAAGTACAAAAACCGCATGTTGCATTATTGCTTTTGGTTTTCAAAAGGCTTTGGAAAGATAGATATATACGAAATGGAAATAAAAATTATTCTAAATAAAAATTGAAGAGATTGCATTTCATTGACAAAGTCCAATGTCTGATGTATTTTTACAAATGAAAATGGAATTTGTCCTTTATGTTTAAACTTTAATTCTTTTTTTTTTTTATTATTATTTATATCTTATGAATTAAAATGATATCTATAAATAATTAAAATTATTTTTTTTTTTTTAATTCATTCATATTTTTCATTTTTGAACAAAAAAAAAAAAAAAAAAATTGAAAGTTAGTTTATATATATATAATATGAAATGTTATATTGTGTAATAAGGAATTTGATGCATAAGACTATATTAAATTTAATCTGTTTTTGCATTTGTATGAACTAAATGCATTTTTATTTTTACAAATGAAAATGGAATTTATTCTTTAAGTTTGAACTTAAATCCGTTTTTTTACATTGATATCTTATGAATTACAATGGTATCTATAAATAATTTAAAAAAATTTCCTTTTTTTCGTATTCATTCGTATTTTTCATTACTGAACGAAAAAATTTGAAAGTTATTTTTTTATATATATATTTAAATTAATAATATAAAATCAATTATGCTGAATAATAAAGAATTTGATGCATAATTTGATCAAATATTCATTATATGTAGAATTTGATGCATATATTGATTAAATCTGTTTTTGCATTTGTATGAATTAAATGCATTTTTATTTTTACAGATGAAAATGGAATTTGTTCTTTAAGTTAAATCTTTAATCCTTTTATTTAAATATTTATATTTTACGAATTACAATGTTATCTATAAATAATTAAAATTATTTTCTTTTTTACATATTCATTCATATTTTTCATTACTGAACAAAAAATTACAAAGTTAGTTTATTATATATATATATATATATATATATATATAAATGTATATTATAAAATCATTTAAATGTATGATAAAGAATTTGATGAATAATGAATTGAGTTAATTTTTTTTTGTATTTGTATGAACTAATTATTTTTACAAATGAAAATGGAATTTGTTCTTTAAGTTTGAACTTTAAATTTTTAAAATATTATTTCTTATGAATTATAATGATATCTATAAATAATTAATTTTTTTTTGCCTTTTTTTTTCAAATCCATTCATATTTTTCATTACTGAACGAAAAAATTTGAAATAATTTATATATATATATATATATATATATATTTAAATATATAATATAAAATCAGTTATGTTGTATAATAAAGAATTTGATGTATAATATTATATTGATTTAATGTGTTTTTGTATTTGTATGAATTAAGTTCAAAAGTATTTAGCCAAAAGATTTATATTTATAAATTTTTTTATATTCATGTATGAAATGTTCGTTTCAAAACAGGCTTTTGCATTTTAATGTATTATTACTCAACAACCACATTTATAAGTTTTCACGAAATTTTAAAATTCAATAAATGTTTGGCAATCTAAAAATATGTAATGAAAACTAATATCCCGAAAACCAATAATTGAGATTTTTATGTTGGAGTTAAAAATAATTAAATAAAACAACGTAAATAGAGAGACTGTTTGGTTGCTTTATTTACTCACTTTATTTGCAACAAATTAGAATACAATTAATAAAATGCCTTACTAATATTTAAATGTTTTACTCGTTTAATAAACTGCAGTTAAATATAGTAAATAAAAATGTGACAGTTTTTCATTTTCATATATGTTTAAAATGATAGTATTTAACTTTTTATAATAAACTATACGGTTTGTAGAATTTTTTTAAAAAATCGAACAGTTTAAATAAATTATGCTACAAATTATGCAAAAACATGTTAATAAATTTTGCAATTTATTCGTTTTTTTATATGATTCTATCAGTAGAACTAGAGAAAAAGGAAATAATATTCAGTTCTATACTTGAAGTTATTGTCCTTTCTAATTTTTTTATTTAACAATAAAATTAAATAACATTAAAGATTTATTACCCATGAAATTATGGGTATTATTTTTGAGAGCGTTGTTTTTTATTTCTTTGGTTAAAAAAATGTTTTTTTGACCTTGACCACTTTCAACGTTTTTTATTGGTTAATTTTTTTTTTTAATTTCTTTCACGTGCTATTCTTATAGGTTTATTTAAATTTATTTCACTAGATTTTTAAAACATAATATTTTTAATTTCTTACAAGAACTGAAAATTATATAATTAAATAAATAATGTAAAATTGTTCCAAAAGGTCGTTTGGTGGAAGACAAAGATGATCTTATTTCAAAGTGAAAACAGATTTTTCGAGAAAAGAAAATCGTTTGGAATTCTCTTTTTTTTTTTTCCAATTCCTTCTATTAGCATATATCTTGTTCAAATTTTCAATCGTTCATAAAATACTTTTTATTCATCCACTCAAGTTCAAAAACATTTTTGAACTTGTAGTGAATGACACTGGATGTTAATGCAGTTTTTTTCAAACTTTAATTCATTCGTTAAATTTAATTCATTAATTTTAGTTTTTTTTTAGATTTAAGTTGCATATATCTACCAATAGATGGCGCCAGATAAAGTTAAAAAAATGAATGAAAATTAGTTATAAAAGACTTTCTGCAATATAGTGAATTTTTTTTTTTTTATATTACTGGTTACTTTTTAAGATTGCTATCATGCGTTTTGTTCTTACATTAAATTCTAAATTTTATGGGTAACCTGTATATTAACCCAGCCGATTATTATTTTATTCTACCCATATTTGTTTTTATCTATTTCCACAGGTATTTTATCTTTATAAACAAGAACAATTTAACTTGGTTTATTTTATTTAATAATAATTTTAAAAATTACAAAAGTATTATTTTATTTTACTTACACAACAAATTACTTTTGATAGGCAATTATTGTTGATAAATATCCTTTAAAAGTTATGTGATAGTTTTTCAATCGAAACGAAGGTTTTTGCATGTGGCATCAGTTCATGTATATATGTTTAAAATGATAATATTTAACTTTTTATAATAAACTATACAGCTTGTGGAATTTTTAAAAAATTGAACAGTTTATATAAATTATGCTACAAATTATGCAAAAACATGTTCTTAAATTTTCCTATTTATTTGTTTTTTTATATGATTTTATCAGTAGAAGTATAGAAAGAGGAGATAATATCCAAGAGTTATTGTCCTTTTTAATTTTTTTATTTAACATAAATAAAGTTAAATGTTTATTATCCCTAAAATTTTGGATATCGTTTGCGAAAGCTGTGTTTTTGTTTCCTTGGTCAATTTTTTTTTGTCCTTGGCCACCTTCAACGTTTCTTATTGGGTAATTTTTTTTAAATTTCTTTCACGTGCCATTTTTATTAATTTATTTAAATTTCTTTTACGTGTTTTTCTTACTAATTTATTTAAATTTCTTTCACAAGATTTTTAACACATAATATTTTAAATTTTTTTTTGCAAGAACCAAAAATTATATAATTAAATAAATAATGTAAAATTGTTTTTAAAAATCGTGTGGTGAAAGCAAAGGACAATTTTATTTCAAGGGAAAACAGATTTTTCAAGAAAAGAAAATCGTTTGGAATTTTATATTTTTTTTAATTTTCAAGATTGCTGTCATGCGTTTTGTTCTTGCATTTAATTCTAAATTTTATGGGTAACCTGTATATCGGTCTATCCGATTATTATTTTATTATACCCATATTTGCTTATCCATTCCTATAGGTATTTTATCTTTATAAACAATAAGAAAAGTTTATTTTGGTTTATTTTATTTAGTAATAATTAAAAAAATATATAGAAGTATTATTTTATTTTACTTACACAACAAATTATTTTTGATAGGCAATTTTTATTTATAATTATTCGTTAAAAATCGAAGTCTTTTATAAAAAGTATTTAATAAATGCACATATGTAAATGAGCATTCGACGTTTACAAAGATATAACGATTTTTTTAAAAGTTGTGTTAAAAATCGTAATTTACAATTACTTAATTAATTAATTTATTTTTATTTTATTTATTTATTTTATTTTATTTATTTTTATTTTATTTATTTATTTTATTTTATTTATTTTTATTTTATTTATTTATTTTAATTTTAATTATTTATTTTATTTTTAATATAATATTTATTTACTTATTTACTTTTTAGTCTGATATAATTGTCCATCAATGTATACAGTTTAAATTCATCAATATATATACATCAAGCATGCATTTATTGTAAACCACGAAATCCTTACCAAGAAAACATGACAACAATAAGAAAAGTTTATGTTGGTTTATTTTATTTAGTAATAATTAAAAAAATGTAAAAGTATTATTTTATTTTACTCATTCATTAAATTATATTTGATAGGTAATTTTTGTAGTTAAATATCCGTAAAAAATCAAAGTATTATTTAAAATAAAGTATTTAATAGATACACATACACTCAAGAGCCAAAACATTATGACCACCCCCACATTTTGCAATGAACTCGTCTGGATGACGTGGAAGGCACGTGATCAGGTGGAAGTGGTATTTAACTGCTGCTGGAGAGTCTGAAGAATCATTTTTTCACTTACTTCTGTGTGTGATGGGAAAGGCTGCAACTCGAAACGACTTTGATAGAGGGCAGATTGTAATGGCTCGAAGGCTCGGAACAAGTATTTCCGAAACTGCACGACTCGTAGGTTGTTCGCGATCTACAGTTGTTAGTACTTATGCAAAGTGGATGAATGACGGTGAAACCAGCAGTAGACGATATGGTGTTGGACGTCCACACGCTATCAAAGAAAAGGTCGTCGGAGACTGTCTCCCATGGTGAAACGAAACCGGAGCCAGACAATGGCTCAGCTGATAGCCCAATACAATGCAGGGCCAAGTAGAATAGTATCGGAGCACACTGTTCAGCTGACACTGTTGGATATGGGGCTACGCAGCAAACGTCCCACTCGTGTGCCTTTGCTGACCAAGCGTCATCGCCAACTGCGCCTGCGCTGGGCCCGGGAACATCGTGACTGGTCCATGGATCAGTGGGAGAGAGTTGCCCGGTCTGATGAATCACGGTTTGTCATTCATCACGCCGATGGCCGTGTCAGGATACGCCGTCTTCCAGGCGAACCGTTGTTCCCTCAATGTACAGTAGCTCATACACAGGCCGGTGGTGGCGTTATTATGCTTTGGGGGACGTTCTCTTGGGCGATTCTGGGACCCGTGGTTGTGGTAGAGCAGACCATGAATGCTACAGGGTATCTGAACATCATTGCGGACCAGTTGCACCCTTACATGGCCTCTGTTTTTCCAGCTGGAAATGGAATATTCCAACAGGACAATGCCCCTTGTCACAAGGCTAAAATTGTGTTGGAGTGGTTCCAGGAACATGATACTGAATTCCAGTTAATGTCCTGGCCGCCTAACTCACCGGATATCAATCCGATAGAACACATTTGGGATGTCCTGGGACGGCAGCTCAGTGTTCAAAGACCACCAATTCGCAATATCTCATTTGCGTGATCGTTGCTTAAACATCTGGTACAATCTGTCTCCGGCCATCTATCAAGGACTTGTGGCATCCATGCCAAGACGGGTTGAAGCTGTATTGCGCGCCAAAGGTGGGCCAACTCGTTATTGACAGGTGGTCATAATGTTTTGGCTCTTGAGTGTATATAAATGAGCATTCTATACTTATAAAAATAAATAAATATAACGATTTTTTTAATAAGTTGTGTCAAAATCGCAATTTACAATTGCCTAATTATTTATTTTAATTTATTTTAATTTAATTTCATTTATTTATTTTAAATATAACAATTATTTATTTATTTTATTTTAATTTAATTTATTTATTTTTAATATAACAATTATGTATTTATTTATTTTTAGTCTGATATAATCAATGTATACAGTTTTTAAATTCATCAATATATATACATCAAGCATGCATTTATTGTAAACCACAAAATCCTACCAAGAAAACATGACAACAATAATAAAAGTTTATCTTGGTTTATTTTAATTAGTAATAATTAAAAAATTTTAAAAGTATTATTTTTTTTTACCTGCACAATAAATTATTTTTGATAGGTAATTTTTGTTGATAAACATCAGTTAAAAATCAGTCTTTTTATAAATAAGGTATTTAATAAATGCACATATCTAAATGAGCATTCGATGTTTACAAAAAAATAAATAAATATAACGATTTTTAATAAGTCGTGTCAAAAATCGTAATTTACGATTGTTTACTTACTTAATTAATTTTAATTTTATTTATTTATTTTCATTTATTCATTTTTATTTTATTAATTTTTTGAACGCTATCATTTTTTATTAATTTATTTTTATTATTATAATTATTTTCTTATTTTTATTTTATATATTCTTTTCATTTTTATTTTATTTATTTATTTTTTAATACTGTAATTTTTATTAATTTATTTTTATTATTAGAGGTATTTTTTATTTTATTTATTTATTTGCACGTTTTTGTTTTATCTTTTACTTTTTAATATTATAATTTCTATTAATTTATTTTTATTATTATAATAATTTTTTTTATTTATTTATTGTTATTTTATTTATTTATTTTTTTTATATTATAATTTCTATTAATTTATTTTTATTATTATAATAATATTTTTATTTTTATTTAATTTATTTATTTATTTTTATTTTATTTATTTATTTTATTATTCTTTATTTATTTTTTAATACTGTAATTTTTATTATTATAATTATTTTTTAATTTTTTAAAAGTATGATATAGCTATCGATTAGTGTATACAGTTTTTAAATTCATATGTATACGTCAAGTATACATTTATTGCAAACCACGAGATCCTTACGAAGAAAACACGATGTTCACACATCATAAAATGACATCAGTAACAGTTTCGTCACTACTTTAAGGAAAACCTGCTGATATTAAAAGTGACAAGTAAACCGTACCTAGCAGGTGTTTGCGCAGATACTACAACCAAACGAACAACCTGCAAACAGAAAAACAGCATAGTAACAAGGAACGGAAGAATTTGAAGAAAAGCGGAAATAAAAATTAATTTATATTTTTGTTCTCAGAACAGACAAAAAAAAAAAAAAAGAAAAAAAGCTGCTGCACTAGTAACTTATATAACAATTGTTGCCAAAAGTACCGTAACTAATTGAGAAACAAAACCGAATCACGTGTTTCAAGAAAAGAAACACAAGTGAAAATGTTATCATGCTTTGAATGATTAATATTATGTAAGCAAGTCTGGCAACACCTGTTGACCTTGAAGCTGAAGAGATTACTTACTGAAAGGAGCCTTTCCAGTAGCAATGGACTCGAATTAAAATCTGCATTCTGTTTCTATAGATGCATCCCTAACTTAGTCCTTCTAGAAAAGGGTAGTTGTCAGAAGATTATTATAAATGATACGAATCATTTCTTCTGTTTGTACGAATCTGATAACGTGTTTTAGAGATTCGTACTAGTAACTTAACAGTCCGATTACTTAGTAGATATACTAGGCGTATCAAACTTTTAAACTTCCTCTGGCCATATTTGAAAGAGATAAACTGTGCCAGGCCGCATTTAAAAAAGAAAAAAAAATGTTTCCTGCCGCATTTAAATGATACACTGGCAGAATTTAAAATAATATACACTTTATTGGGCTGCATTTAAACTGTTTTGAGCCGCATTAAAGCATAAAAACCTGCCTCGGCCAGCACACAAAATATTCTAAATTAACGTTAGTTGTTAAACAAAAATTAGAAAATAATCTATTAATTAAAATGCTCTCTTTGACACATAAATAAAATGCCGTAAAATATAAAAATGAAATTTTTTTGTGTATCTCTTTTTAAATTGCTGAATAGGTCAAAGAAGTTTAGACATTGAAATATCCTAAAAATAAAAAAAAAAGGAATAGCTAGATTAGCATTTAAAAAGCAAAATATTATATTTTATATTATTAAAAACTCAAAAAAAAAAAAATAAATAAATAATAAATAAATAAATTAACTG
>BPLR01007502.1:0-26560 GCA_021605095.1 Caerostris extrusa
GCATATTGCTATCCCGCGGCTTTTGTCACTTCAGTGTATACTTCCATATTGGTACTTCAAAGTTTCTTTTTTAAGCTGATGGTGATTTCAATTTAACGTTTCTAAATGCCGAAAGCTGAATGAAAAGATGAAAACTGGTGATACTATTTCAGTTTTCCTCTCATAAGATATGGTAATTACTTTAAAAAAATATTCCATAACTCAATAAACCCATTTTCTAGCTTTCAGAGATTATTGCAGAATATTAAACGGAGCAAAACGCTAAAAAAATTCTAATATCATGAAAAAAAAAAATTAAAAATATAACAGGAAAAAAACAATAGATGTAATCATTAATAATATAATATTCAGGACATAATGTATAATTCTAGTAATAATTTATGTAATGGTTTGTCAAATATTATTCATTCATCTTTGGTAAAACAGTTGATGCTTTTTAACAATATCTTTAATAACTTTTTGTTATGTGGTCTTATAATTAAATATTACAAAATAACCAAATTATGAAACATACAGAACAGAAACGTTTAAAAACGCGAGAAGTAAAAGTAACACAATAGTTTATTTTAAACATAATTAGAATATTTTAGTATAAACCAAAAGGGGATATTATTTAATAAATTATAAAAATGTTTCTGTGATTTTTATTTCATTTACTACATATTTATAGAAAAACATATTTGTAGAAGAAGAAGAACATATTTTTAGTTTAGAAGAACATATATTTCGAAGAATATGAATTTCATTATTTATCAAATTCATTTTTTCATAAATAAGAATTTATTTTGAAAACTGAATAGAACAAAATATTTTATAAAACACGCACATCTTTGATTTTGGTGTAATAAATACAACAGTTCTTCGGACATTCTTTTAGCATTCGGTTTATCTTCATTTAGTTTTAACATCTGCATTAAATAAAAGCGAATTATTCTCAGAAAAACAATCTCATATTTTCTGCAGCACTTTATTACTACAAAAATGAGTATTTGAATTTTAATTTCCTGCATTGCGATAGCTCGTTTTATTCCTATTCACTAGAATTAATAAAAAATAAAAGTAAAAAAAAAAGAACATCAGTTTTATTTATTTATTTTTCTTCTTTTCTCGGAATTGTTGCAATATTCGCGATGAATTAGACAGAAATTTAGGTCAATAGTCATTATTTTTCGGACATTTTCGTGGATTTTATATATTTTCCATGAAAAGAATTTATCAGAACATTTACAAGTTTTTTTAAAAAGCATAACTTTATTGATAAAATTGTGCTTTGCAATAAAACTTATTAATCTGTAGATTTATATATTTTAATCTGTATGGAAAAACTAATATATAACTATAATTTACAACATGTTGTGCTGATTGTAGAAAGTAGTATAGTACTACTGTGCCCAAAAAGTAAGAATTTTTTTTTTTTTCAAAAACTCTTTATTTATTCTTCCAAATTTATTTCATTGCCTTCAAAGTAATCCCCTCCTGACATAATGCACTTATGCCAACTTTTTCTCCAATCCTCAACGCATGCTAAAAAGTCATCGGCAGGGATAGACTTCAAAGCGCGCGACGATTCACGTTGAATCTCTTCAATCGGTTCAAAACTTGGTGTTCCCGGAGTGGTCTTTTGAGTTTAGGGAAAAGCCAGAAGTCGCACGGTGTGAATACGGTGGTTGTGGAAAGATATGGGTTTCATTTTTTGGCGAAAAGTCACGAAAAATCAATGCAGTCTGAGCTGGCGCATGTTTTCGGTACCGATCGAGATTTGACACGTTTGAGACCCAAAACATCTTTTAAAATGGAATTTTGAAATTCCAACATCATCAGCAAGGTCTCTAATTGTAAATTGATGGTTTGCAAGCACGAAATCTTTCATTTTTTGGACGTGAGCTTCGTCAGTTGAGGTTGATGGTCGACCAGAGGGCTCTTCGTCTTCAACGCATTCTCTGCCTTCTTTGAACTGTTTATACCACTTCTAAACATTTCTTTCCAACATAGGAATGTTCACTGAAGGCCTTCTGCAACATTCTATACGTTTCCGCAAACAAAATTTAATGCAAGTTTCTTGCTCAATTAATTCAGGCATTTCAAAAATCACCGGAATCTGTTTTAGCGTCTCACAAAGCCAAGCGTAACTGAAACACTAATGAATATTTTGACGTGAAATTTCCCACAGATATAAAGGACAGTGCCAGCAACTTAAAATAGAAAAAAAAATTGAAATTTCATAAGCTAAAGGGAATTTTAAATTGAAAATTGGTCTTACTTTTTGGACACAGTAGTATTACTATTAATATGAATTTAATAATAATACAGCAATGATGCTAGCATGCACCATGGTAAGGCATCCTTTTTCTTTCACAATTTCAATGTATATAGATTATTTTAATAAGATATTCGGTTATGATTTTTTTAAAAGTTCTTATATTAATAAGGATAAAAGATACTAAGAACCCCCGCCCCCTAATTGAAAAAGCGAGCATTGCTTCCAATCTAGGCTAATTGAATTGAAAGCCCGGAAAGTGAATCCAACACAAAGATTATGTGTTTTTGCTGGGAATGGGCACGATGAATTGTTAGACCGTAAAAGTTTCATTCAGTTAGTGGGGAAGATAGGAAGATGCCCACTCAAATGTCACCGTTAAAAGGTGTTCCTTCCAAATTGCGATAGTACTAGTGACCAAAGGGCCTGAATGACCGAGTGTCTAGCGCTCTGGCGCTCGGTGCCACAGGTTTCGAGAGTTCGAGTCCGGCGGTGCCATGAATGTTTGTAGTGGTTCGGAATCCGCTTTAAGCCGTAGGTCCCGGTCTCCTATGGCTGTAAAAGCGTTACGAAGCAGGAGTCAGACTTCTACCTACGGGTGCTCCATCAGAACAGAAGCTGCACCCCTCTTCCCTCCTTCCATGAGGGATACAACAACAACCCGGTGACCAAAACTGACTCACCGAACTGGTGGTCCCTTTCTAAAGAAGTTAACAGATTTCGCGGGGTTATGTGTCGATATTAGCTGTGTAAATATCCCTGCATTGAAAAAATAATTAATGTTATCCATACTGTGAAAATAATAATAAATTTGGTACATTCATGAATTTATGTGAAGTATCAAAGCATTCCTTTAAATGCATGAATACATTGACCATGATTTAAGATGAGTAAAAATATACGAAATGATTGTTGCAGATGATAATTTTTTGATATTCTCTCTTTTTATATTAAAATTTTATTTCGAAAATATTTCAATATTTGAAATATATCAATAACTAAAATTTACAATGAATATTTAATATTATAAATTTTTAATATTTGAAAGTATTAAATATTTCAACACTTTTTTTTTCAAAAGTTAAAATCTAATCTTATACAAAACGAATACAAATGTTAAAAAACTTACAAATCTTAAATTATACAAAAGTTGAATCTTATCTAAAAGCATATGGGTAAATTTAACTGTTGTATTTCTTAAACATATAATGTATTTAACTGTTGTATCTGTTGTATATATATGTACAATTTTTAAGGTATTTTTGTGATTTGGATTGAAAGGAGCAATTTGGCTTTAAAAAATATTTCATAACTCAAAAGTGTTTAGGTATTTTTACATGAATTTTTTTTTTTTGAAGAATTAGAATTCTGTAAGACTTTTCTGTATCAAATTAAAAAAATTATTCATATATATATATATATATATATATATATATTATAAATTTTATATTTGAAAATATTAAATATTTCAATACCTCTTTTTAAGTTAAAAGCTTATCTTATACAAAAGTTAAATCTTATCTTAAAACACATGGGTAAATCTAACTGCTGTATATCTAAATACAATTTTTACTGTATTTGTTGTGATTTGGATTGCAAGGAGCATTTTGACTTTCAAAATTATTTCATAACTCAAACGCGGTTGGGGTATTTTTACATTTTTTTTTTTTTTTTTTTTTTTTGAAAAATTAGAATTTTACAGAATTCTAATTTTTCAAAAAAAAAAAAAAAAAAAAAAAAAAAAAAAAAAAACTTTTCTATACCAAATTAAAAACATTTATATATATATATATGTTATCTGTTGCATTGAGACATTACAATAACCAAATTTTAAAAAATTATATCAATATTGTGTCCTGTTAAAAAAGTTAATTAAACAAAATATATATTAATTAAACAATATTAATCTAACAAATATTAACAATATTAATTAAACAATATATATATGTATATGTATTATCTGTTGCATGTTGTGCATTGAGACATTACAATCATAGTCGGATGTAAACATCTTTTTCCCCCTCCTTGCAGTGACCAGAACAAAAAAAAAAAAAAACGATCGATAAAATTGAATGCAGCGAATCAAAAATTAAAAAATAAAAAGGTTGCCAGGGCACAATTCAGACATAACGAACTCCCATTTCGGAGAACTCGAACCGGAGAGAATAGAAGCCATGCAGGTGTTGCAGCCGTTGCTAGGTGACAGAGTAGGGGCCCTGTTGACGAAATCGGGAAACACGTGGGCGTAGGATTATCGATCGAAAACATCTTTTAGCGTAGAATCTCTGCAAATAGAAATTTTAATAGTTTCAATTTAAATTCTGAGAATATAGGAACCAACACTTAACGATAGAATATTTTGACTTAATGCTCTGTGCTTTCTTTTACGTTTATAAGTTTCTGAGTTGAGTAATTGAATTTAAGATAGTGAATGAATAGTTAAAAAGAAATTTAAGTTAGAAAAATCCTTAGTTTCTCCTTAATACTTATATGTTGAAGAGCTATTGCTTAATATATGTACTGAATGCGTATTATTTAGAAACACATAAATTAAAAGTTCAGAGGTCCTATCATTCGCGAAATAGTACAAAAATGTGGAAAAATGCAGAGAATCCAATGTTATCAAAAGTCAAATAATTCCAGGGTATTTAAATTAAATTAGGGTTTTGTGTGCTAACTAGCATGTAAAAATGTCCAATATATATATATGTTTGTGAGTGTGTGTCTGTGTGTACCTATATATATATATATATATGTATGTATGCATCTAGGATTTAGTATTAGGCGGTAAAAAACAAAATTGTACGTTTGGATATACTAAGAATAGATGGTCGGGTGCATTGTCTGTAATTAATGAATTTTTAATTCAAGACCCTTGACTGTCAGGGTCCCTCCCCCTAAAACCACTCCTGTCCAGGGTATTTAAATTAAATTAGGGTTTGTATGCTAACTAGATGACATAGGTAAAACATGTCCAATATATATAAATATATGTATATACGTTCAATTTGTTCAAAGCGTAATAGATTGTTCGCTTTACGTAGTATATTTTAAATGTTTCAATTATACCTTGAAGGGCTATATATCTTGTTCTATACCTTGTCTCAATTATACCTTGATTATAGATATAAGATGTAGTATTAGGCGACAGAAAGCAAAATTGCGCGTCTGTATAGTAGACTAGATGGTCGGGTGTATTGTCTATAATCAAAAGAAGTATAAATTCCAGACCCTTGACCAAAATGCTTTCCTACAGACATCGTATATTGTCCAGTTGCATGGCCATATAAAATATGAATTTTAATATTGAAAGACATCCCTTTGCATTTCGCTTTTGTTATAAGTGTTTGTTTTTGCGCCCTTACATAATGTCATATATAAATATATAACATTATGTAAAGGCGAACGAAAAATATTTCAGTTAAAATTAATGAAACAATTATTTATAAAATTGAAAAGTACTTTTTCCTTTGAACATCTAACTCAAAACGCAGAGAAAACAGACTAATTTCCATATTGAGGTTATAAAATTCGGGGAATTGCCACAAATGGAAATCGCATTACATTCTTTGTTTCCAATGTCGCAATTATAAAAATAAATGTAAATCAAAATTTTCCTCTTAGAATTTGGGTTGATCGTGCTAAATCAAAATAAGTCGTGTAAAAAGGGAATAAAATTATTTTCTAATTCGTGTTAAATCAAAATCGTGTAAAAACAGAATTGAGTGTATACGTATATATATATATATATATATATAATTTTTACTTTGATATAAAACATTTTTTTTAATATAAAAATCTGGCTTCAGTCGTTTACAGGTTTAGCAAGGGAATTTATTTTGTATTGGCGTGTTGTCTCTTCATTAAATTGGTTTTTGTTTGGAATATAAATTGCTTTTGTTATTAGGATGTATAATGCTTCTTGAAGATACATTAACTCTGAAAAAAAATGGAAATAGAATGGAGTAGTAACAGTATAAATAGACAACCAATTTGAACTTAAAAATTTTTAAAGATCTCCAGTTCAATATATTACCGAAGACTCTTATGTTTTGGTAAGAGTGTTCTTGCAAAACGGACGTTTGATTTTATTAGAGGGCTCAAATCAAAAGCAATTAAAATAAAATAGTGGATGAGAAGAACCATGTTGAATGTTATTTCTTATTACAATATCAAAAATAATTAAATTTTTTTTTGTAAATAATTTTTATTTGTTTTTTTGTAATTTCATTTATTTTAACAAATGCTTATTTTAAAGTTTAGTAAGGAAATCATCAGGATTATAAACACTTGTAATGTCTTTTTAAAAAAAATGTCTTTTAAAAATAATATAATGTCTTTTGAAAAAAATCAACTAAAAGTTATTGAATTCAGTGTGAAGAATAAAGTCCTTATTCAATTGCTAAGGACTTTTGTAATTGTTAATTAAGGACTTTTATTCAATTGTTGTTAATTCTATATATATATTGTGTCCTGATTAATACGCTTTAGTTATTTAAACTACGCCAAAATTATTGCCTAGTTAAAACTACCGAAACGTTTGGTAACGCGGAATTAATAATTCGTCGCCAAAACAACGCGCAAAATAGACAAATGTGGTAACCTAAGGGAGATGCTATTCAACTATTTCGGTGACAGATCAATATTTGATGCGAGAGAGCGGTGGTCAGCTGTTATTGTTTTGCCCTGTGTTTCGACTGGAGCAGAAAAGCCCGAGAAATAATTGTTTTGGCTGTTCGGCGTAGCTGTTTCACTAGCTGTTGCTGTTATAATCGGAGATTGGTAAGTTTCTTTTTATTTGTTTATGGTTTATTTAGCTTCTGAGTTTTATTAAAAATATGTGAAATAACGGCATTCATTAAATGCGTGAAGCAATTTTCTCAAACTTTTGAAGTGGCGTATTTAAAGTCCTAGAAATAGTTGTAGGCGCATTACATATTTCTGACAAATGTGTTATAATGATTAAGTTACATATCACAGAAGAAAAAAAAAAATTCTGTAAGTAGCCAAATGAAATAAGATATATTTGACTACTTATAGAATTATTTTTTAAGGTATGAAAATGAAAAATGAAAATAAGGTATATTTGATTTTACTACTTATAGAATTAGATACAATTTTGAACTTTACAAACTTTTTAGATATATTGACATTCTAAAATGTACTGAACTGAACAGAATGAGATGGGCCGATCATCTTATGAGATTGGAAAGTGATAGAGCTGCTTTGAGGGTTTTCAATGTAATCCCTTTTGGACAGCGACCAAGGGGAAGACCGAAAAGAGATGGGTCGACTGTTTAGACTCTGATTTTAATGTTATTAAGATAAAAAACTGGTGGTCCACAACCAAGAGGAGAACAGCCTAGCTGGATCTTTTAAAAAGAAGGCCAAGGCCCACAACAGGCTGTCGAGCCAGTTATGATGACTTATAGAATTCTTTTTTTTTTCTTCTATGATATGCAACTTAATTATTATAACGCGTTTGTTAGAAATATGTAATGCACCTACAACTATTGAAATAAGGTATATTTAAGTCTTAAGTAATAAATAATATATTTAATTATAGTATATTTAAGTCTTAAGTATTATTAAGTTAATTTATATTAAGTATATTATATTAAGTCTACTGTCAAATGAAATACGGTATATTTCATTTGATTTTTTATAGGATTATAATTCTTATTAATAATACTTATTATTATTGCATTATAATACTTATTTGTAGCATTATAATTATTATTTTATTATTTATAGCATTATAATAATTTTTATTCATTCTCCTGTTTATGAAAAGATGAGCTTTATGTGTCTTAGCGATCTCGTTTGGGCATATACATATTTAAAAGGCAAACTTTCATTCCCTCTTCAATACCTTGAAGATTTCCTCTCTTTTGCGCTTAATTGTGATTGGGGTAAAAAATCTAATTCATATAAATAAGATGTTGAAAATTGTAGGAAAATGTTAAAAGCTTTTTTTTTTTTTTTTAGATATTGACGCACATTCTTCTTTTATAGACTTTATCTAGGATTTGTAGGATTTTTTCAGAATAATAAAAATCGTTGTATGAGGTGAGGGTGTACCGATGAACTATTGTATAATTAGACTACTGTTTGTGTAGGAAACTGTGAAGCAACCAAATCGGACAGATTCATACAGAGCGGTATAATAGGGGAGGAAAGTATGGTGAAAGGAGTTTTTAATTACCTAAATTAATTTTAAGTGTAAAGAAAATTTTTGTTGTTGTTATCGTGTCCATGGATTTAAATATAATTATCAAAGTTAGATCAAGTCAAAAGTCTTCACTATACGGGACTTCTCTTAAGTTGGCCTCGATTGGCACCATAACCAATTGCAAAACATGGGGATTGAGTGCTGGGCACTCTAGAATACGCTTAGGTGTTAGGAAAGCGTTGGGGCAATTTCTGCAGGGGATGTATTCCCTGGTCTTGTCTGGGAGAATTTCCATCCCTCTGTAATGATTAGCTCTGAGTCTGCTAATAACTGATGTCAACTTCCTAGGACAGGTGAAATCCGTGATGATAGTGGCTTCTTAAAGCTGTTTAAGAAGTATGGTCAAAAGAAAGGAGACCATATTTTTACCGATCAGTTGTAAAATTCGTATTTGCTAGAGAAATTAAAATCACCAGTATCACAATTTTCGTTTCTTTTTCTTATATGCTTCTCTCTCACAAAAGTTCTATATTTTATTAAAAAAAAATTTTTTTTTCATGCGGCTATTTTTAAAATATTTTTTTCTTAAAACTGAAACCTCAAACTAAACTGTAATTTTTCTATATGCAACTTAAAACTAATATCCAATATTTTTTACTTATGTTATTCCATATAGCTTTCATGTTTGTTAGAAATTATATTTCTTTTAATAAAAATTTAAGTTGACTGGTACATGTACTGAAAGGAATATAAAATTTCAAGCTGTGCTAATATATTTAAATAATAATTATTCATGTTGCTTGAGTAAAGTTTTAAATAACTGTAATTTACCTTTCTAATTTACTTGTCTGCCGTCTACATAACCATGCATTGTATGCATTTAAAATGTTATTTTATAGAACTATTTGGAATTCAATAAACATTATTCATTTTCAAAACGATTTAATGATTAAATGTTTTGGAAATGTAGTTTGTTAGAAACTTAATATCTAAAAAGTCTGTTGGTCTTTATCAATTTTTAATCAAAGATAAAAATATTATGTCTTTTTTTTTTTTCATTTCCTTTTATTATTTGTTTAAAATAATTGATGTGTTAGTTTATAATATTTTATAAAATAGTTATTATCTGTAAACCTCTTCTTACAAAATAGATACATTCCATTTTACGAGATGCATAAGCTTAAAAAAATTTCCTGAAAACTTCCCATGAGTTGGTACATGTACTGAAAGGAACATAAAATTTCAAGCTCTGCTAAAATATTTAAATAATAATTATTTGCGTTGCTTAAGTAAAGTTTTAAATAACTGTAATTTACCTTTCAAATTTACTTAACTGCATTCTACATGACCATGCATTGTATGCATTTAAAATGTTATTTTATAGAACTATTTGGAATTCAATAAACATTATTCATTTTCAAAACGATTTAATGATTAAATGTTTTGGAAATGTAGTTTGTTAAAAACTTAATATCTAAAAAGTCTGTTGGTCTTTATCAATTTTTAATCAAAGATAAAAATATTATGTTTTTTTTTTTCATTTCCTTTTATTATTTGTTTAAAATAATTGATGTGTTAGTTTATAATATTTTATAAAATAGTTATTATCTGTAAACCTCTTCTTACAAAATAGATACATTCCATTTTACGAGATGCATAAGCTTAAAAAAAAAATTTCCTGAAAACTTCCCATGAGTTGGTACATGTACTGAAAGGAACATAAAATTTCAAGCTGTGCTAAAATATTTAAATAATAATTATTTGCGTTGCTTAAGTAAAGTTTTAAATAACTGTAATTTACCTTTCAAATTTACTTAACTGCATTCTACATGACCATGCATTGTATGCATTTAAAATGTTATTTTATAGAACTATTTGGAATTCAATAAACATTATTCATTTTTCAAAACGATTTAACGTTTAAGTGTTGCAGAAATAGAGTTTATTAGAAATTTAACATCTAAAAAGTCTGTTGGTCCTTATCAATTTTAAATCAAAGATAAAAATATTAATTTTTTTTTTTCATTTCCTTTTATTATTTGTTTAAAATAATTGTTCTGTTAGGTTAATATTTTATAAAATAATTACTATCTGTAAACCTCTTCTTACGAAATAGATAAATTCCTTTTTATGAGATGCATAAGCTTAAAAAGAACTTCCTGAAAACTTCCCATAAGTTATGAGTTAAATAATGATACATCTTAATTTTACATAGAAATTATATTTACAATATTTCTCGAATACTGATTCTGTACCACAACTGATCATATTCGTATTCTTTGTTCAATTTCTTCTTTTTGAGTTTTTCTATATATTTCTTTTCATTTTAGTTTAGTATCTGCTTCTGTTGCTGTAGTTTCTGTTAATTTAGTAGCAAAAATGAATATATCCTATATTACACTTTTAATTAAGCCATCTACCATTTCTGTGTTGTTTTCTTTGTTAAGTACATCTACCATTTCTGCGTTGTTTTCTTTGTTCAGCACTTCTACCATTTCTATGTTGTTTTCCTTGTTAAGCAGGAAGTTATTTTTATTTATTTTTTTTTACACATCTAGATCTTAAACAAGTAATATAAAAAAAATTTTTTTTTAGTCAATTCCTACTTTTTTTCACTATATTGCAGAAAGTCCTTTATAAATAATTTTCATTCATTTTTTTAAGTTTATCTGGCGCCATATATTGTAGATATATGCAACTTATATCTAAAAAAAACTAAAATTAATTAATTAAATTTAATTAATCAATTAATATTTGAAAAAATGTATTAACATCAAGTGTCATCCACTGCAAGTTAAAAAAAATGTATTTGAACATGAGTGGATGAATAAAAAGTATTTTATTAACGATTGAAAATTTGAACAAGATATATATGTAGGGAGAGTGTGAGCTAATAGAAGGAATTGAATAATTTTAAATTGTGTATCCTATTGACATTAAATTTGAATATTATAAGCATTAAATAATTTGATTTTTTTTTTAAAAAAAAAGTCAAAGTCAAATTAACTTTTATGTACACTCATGTCCATAAATTAAGGATAATTAAGAATCACACAGAAATTGAACTCTAAAATAAAAATTTCACTTGTAGAATTATCACACACATCTTGAAGAAGAATATGCAAATTACAGGAAACCACCAGATGGCGGATAGTACCTCACAATGACGAGATGTAAGAGAGCGATATATAAGGAATAATGGCAAAGAAGTAAAATTGTTCACAAGCGCTTTAAAAAGCCTTTCAGTGCAATAACCGCATAATTATGGCACAAAGGAAGCATTTGGAGGATTTTTACGTGGTAAAATTATCGGACGACTGGAATGTGGAGGTACCCAGCTGGAAGCATCCGAGGAACTTGGAATCGCCCAGAGTGTCATCTCCAGGCTTTGGCAACGATTCTAAGATGATGGTAATGTGAGTAGATGTTACAGCACAGGTCGCCCCCGAGTTACAACGCTGAATGAGGACCGGTATTTAGCAGTTACTGCCAAAAGAAACAGACGGAGCACAGCATCAGACCTGTCTCGTCAGCTCTCTTCAGCTACCGGTACGACAGTTTCAAGGCAGACCGTGTACAGACGCTTAGGGCACATTGGTCTACATGCTCGTAGGCCTGTCAGATGTGTTCCACTTACCGCAACTCACTGTCGCCTGCGATTAACCTGGAGTAGAGAGTATGCATTGTTGACACCGCAAAAGTGGTCTTGTGTGATGTTTTCCGACTAGTCCAGGTTTAGTTTGCAGTCTGATTCTCGCCGGACTTTCATATGGAGAGCGCCAGGTACCCGTTACCACCAAGAGAACACCATTGAATGACACCGTAACTCTGGTGCAGGATGACTCGTTTGGGCAGGAATTATTCTTGGTTCCAGAACTGACCTGCATGTTCAGAGTGTAACGATGACAGGCCACATCTATCGGGATGACATTCTGGAACAACATGTACGTTTGTTTCGGAGCGCCATGGGTGCTGCATTTCTGTTTATGGATGACAACGCCCGTCCTCACCGTGCACACATTGTAGACGAATGCCTTCATTTGGATGGCCAGCATACTCACCGGACTTGAATCCAATAGAGCATGTGTGGGATATGCTTGGCCGACGAATTGCAGCCCGTCAACCCCCTCCCACCTGTCAACCGGAACTTCGGAGGGCATTGCTTGATGAGTGGTGTAATATTCCCAAGATCAGATTGATAATTTGATACTCAGCATGCCTAGGCGTTGTAAGGCCTGTATTGCATCGTCCGGGAGACATACTCCATATTAACCATCATACTAACCATGTTATACTGTTTTTTGTAAATAGGTTCTTTTTTTGAAATTTGCTCCAGGGAGTAAAAATCGCAATTTTTATTAACTATGTCACACATATAGCATCTTTTTTGCTCTTTACCTTTTGTTTAATAAATAGACTTTACAAATAAGTCAAATTTGTTTTGCTTCTGTCTCTTTCTTTGCCTGAACTTCATTATCCTTAATTTATGGACATGAGTGTAATTTTTAGAATAAATATATGTTTTGTCAATTTATTTAGATTAAAATTTATCTTTTTAATTAAATTTTCTAATCCCTTTTGCCTTTAAAATTGTTGCTTTAAAATGTTTTGGGAAGACATTATATAGGGGACTTTACCTCAAATATTTTATGAAAATTCCTTATAATTAATGTGTCCAAAATGAATTTGTCCATTTTAAGTAAGAGAGCAACAAGAATGTATGGTTGAATAAAGGAATGTAATGGATTAAATTTATTCAGAGAAGTCATTAATAACCTGGGTTTTTTCCCCCTGATTCATTCATAAACACGTTCTGCCACATTTTATACAATCTAATTCATGTGAAAATCATGCATATTCCTAAGAAAAATTTACAGGTAAACTCAATGCCTTATATATATATATCTACCTTAAATAATTTTTTTTTCTTTTGAAAGTTCTAAATATTCAATTAAAATTTGAATACATGTAAAATTAAGATAACCGAAAGTTTTTCTATTATAAATAACCGACAATATTCATAAAATAGCTCTGTAAGACCTTTTTTATTTTAGTTTAAAATTAAATTTTAGTTAATATAAAAACTTTATTTATCTTGCAAAATATATTATAATATTATAAAATATATTATAATATTATAAAATATATTATAATATTATAAAATATATTATAATATTGCAAAATATATATTAATATATCATAATATTATAAAAATTTTATTTGTATTATCAAATCAAAAAGGAGACAAAAAAATTATAAGAATTTTATTAACAATTTTTCATATTTTTAACTTATAGTCCCCCAAATAAAAATTATGTAAGAATAATAAAAATAGTTGAATAATTAGAAATTATTAAAATATGTACAGTAATTCTAATTGCATCCGCATATAACCAGTAGTTGTAAAATGATATCTTTGATCATTTGCAGCTACTTGACTTTTGCATTTACTTTGACTTTTGTACTTGTCATTAATATATCTACTAGCATTTCTCAATTTTTAAGAATTTTTTTTTTAATTAATAGGATGAAAAAAAAAAAAAATAATATACATATTTGTGTATATATATACATTCAATTTTTCGCGATAATCGGAAAGACATTTATACGCATATGATCTATGTCAAAAATAAAAAAGAAAATATTTAGCGAACATTGTCTATGAAAATAAAATAAGTAAATTCAAATAAACAAAAAACTTAAGGAATTAATTCAAATGCTATAAAAAGTACGAAATGAATGGAGAACTTCAAACAAATTTTACAGTAACCTATTCAAACGGAATAAATAAAAAATAAAAAAAAAATACAACAGCTTTTTATTTGCAAAATAGATGAAAATCTTCGTATGTGTCAATTATTAATTTAGATTTTATAAAGCCTTTTTTCATTTATTTTTATTTCGAGATTTTTTCATCCTCTATTTCATTTTTTTCAAATTTTAATTTCTCTATTTGTAGTCTCACCTAATTAGTGACACAGTACAATTAAATTAAATGGTTTTACTTTTGTATTTCATATTAAAGCCTTTTCATTTGTTAAGTTTTTCTTTTGCATTGATATTTTTTCAAATAAAGTATTCTACATCTGTGAAGTTTTATATTTTTGAAATTTTTCTTCATTAAGTGTTTACACATAATTTTATCTAATCAATTTGACAAATAATAGAGTATTACTAAATTTTAATTTGATGAGGCAATTCTTCTGCAAGTATTTGAATTCTATTTCCTTTTATGTAATGTCTTCTGTAAACATGTATCAATTAAAATGGTACATTACATAGATAGCTAATATAATTTAAAAGTGGTTGACAGTTCAAAATTATTGGAAGTGTTTGTAAATAATTTTCCACTCAAACTAATATATGTATTTATATTTAATAGTGGTTTTCCTAGTTATTAATTAGGTTGCAATGATGTTATTTCATTATTATAAATAATAATTGTATTGTTGTCTATATAACTTAATTTATTTTTTTAAATTAAAATACTTTTTGAATTGTATAAAATCAAGAGTACCTCGGTTATCAAAATAAGTGTTCACTCTGGCAGTGGACAATCTTTGTACAACCCTGTTCACTTTTTTGAAAATATCACCACAACATTGACCAGTCATGGAACAGCTAATATAAAAATGCACTTGTTTCGTTTTTGTTTTGCTTGATTAAAATTTCATTTCTCATATTTTTTTATATGAAATATTTTTGTATTGGGAAAATTATCTCCAACTATTTGTAAATATGATGCTGGGTTCTCTTCTGTTTTTTATTACTACTCTGTCATTTGTCTGCTTTTTTATTGCTTACTAACAAAAAATTCTACATTGTTCTTAATATTTAATTGTTTTAAGCATTCATGGCAAGTTTAAGAAAGTAAATTAAGATTCAAATTTTAAGAGTTAATTTAAATATTTATATGAATAATATTAGTAATGAATATTATTCGAATTTTAAGATAACACAAACATTAGAGAGAGTTATTAAGTTAAATATATATATATATATATATTATTTTTTTTTTTTTGCTAAAATAGTTGATAAATTAATGAGCATAAAATTTCCATGAATAAATAATTTTTATGATCTTTGTTAGCATGCATTCAAATATAAAACTGTATTTTTTTTTTTTTTTTTTTTTTTACAGCAGTTGTTTATATGGCTTCCAAAAAAAAAAAAAATACTTACTGTGAACATAGTTGACATGCATTGAAATGCAAAAGCAGCCGTGAAAAACACAAACAAAAACACTTTTACAACTGCCATAAAATATATCGAAACAAATGTCATAAAATGTTGCTTAAAGTGCCTGTTTTTGATTTGGAATAAAAGAACATATGATTTTCTAAAAAGACAGCTAAAATCTTCCTAAATAGATGTTTCCAGATATTAATACTACAAAGTGATATTATTCTTTAAGTAGATTTTTATACTGATAATTATAGTAAAAAACTACTATGCACAATAATTCTTTATTTATTTTTTATTTTTAAAATTAAATTCAGTATCTTGCTGCACGCTTTATGTTACTTCGGTTTACTCATCTCTCGAACATGAACACCAACGTATTCAAAGAAATAGGCAACTTGGTTCATTTCTTGACTCTTATTAATTTTTTGTAAAGTCAGTTCTAGAATGTCATGTTTTCTTTGTCTTCTTTGACTTTGAGGAGTTGCTGGAGTCTGTGATGCACTTGAAGTATAAAGCACCCTTGATTCCATCTGAGGACACATTGATGGACTCTCAGAAGTTCCTTGTGATACTAAAGCAATAAAAAAATTGTTTAAAATTATACTTCAAATTTTTTATTACTTTCACACTAATTCTAAATAACATTAAAGATTTTTGTTGAAAATAGAAACTTACTTATGTATGGAAAACAGTTCTCTGATTCCCTCTCCTGTAATTCATGATAATCATCCTCACATTTTGTCAAAAGAGAAAAATGCAGGACTTTGGTTTAATGTTGGCAACTCAAAATTTGACCAAGTGCTGAAATTAAATTTTAATGTTAATATTACTCTATTTATACACAAATAATATTTGTAAACTGTATAAATCTTAACTCAATACATACATTTTTTACCTGGCTAAATTTGTCCAAAGGTTCCAGCATTTGAGTGTATCCATCAATGATATACAACATCATCAATAGCTTGGTCAACACACATTAAATATATTGGATTAATAACTGATAAAAACTAACATTCTGTGAGTATAGCGGTAATATAAAAGAAATGTGTAGGAAAAATTTTACCTTTGCCTCCCTTCATCAATAGAAACAACAAACTCACCCTATCTAACAAAATATTACTTTTCAAACAAGTGTTAAGACCTATCCTTACTTTTGTAGCCTTAATTTTGGGTATAACAACAAAAACCAAGTAAAATAATTCAAAACAAATTACTTCGGATTATCACTGGTGCGCCCTTGTTTGTACGTAGTTCTACCATTCACAATGGCCTCAATATAGAAACTATAGACACCCGTATTACTAAACTGTAAAGAAATTTTTTTCTAATATAACTCATCACAATAATCTGATCATTAAAGCTGAAACTATTTTTACTCAGTATAATGGTAGATATAACTACCCCTATGCAACTTCAAAACCTTGCTATCTTGGATGGGCTTTCTACTAACAGTGCCACAACTGTTGAATGACTTGGAAATCATTTTTTATGTCACGAAACCGAAACAATCTAGCACATTGCTGTTCAAAGTTAGTTTAATGTGCAACTCAAGCCAAAGTCGTCGTAATTTCGATTCAAAATGTCACTGGTAGCCGAATCCACTTTCGTTATGACGCTCACAGCGCCATCTATTGATACACTTTGGAACTTTTTCTGATGCCATACTGTTACCCTCTTCAAGCATCGTCAGTTCGAGTGATTCTTTTTTACAGCATTTTGAAAGTGGGACTTTAATTATAATCACCCTATACATTATGTAATGACCGTCCATGTGCCTTATGTCATTTAAAGGGATGGAATTCCCTGCCTTTTGCATTTGGTCAGTCAAATCAGTAACGATCTGTGGGGGATGTGGACAACACTGGATTTGCCGTCCAATAATGGCCCCCAAAGGGTCGATGAGAGAAAGATCTGCAAAATGTCGACACTTTGTAGAGCACATTTCACACTTTTGCTAATCGGAAAGCACGATAAAAAAATTTAATAAATAAAATTTAAAAAAAATCATATTTTTTTAAATATTTATTATTTAAAAAAATATATATATATATATTATTTGTGTTCTTTTTGGACAAGAGTAAATAACAATGCAAACTTACATAAAAGATAGTTCCAATTCCTCATGTGTGACGTTACAAGGGTGAATGTACAGCGTTGACCAATCACAAGCCTCACCGCGTTATGCTTGAAACCCATCGCTTCAAGTTGGGCAACTTTCAACTCTCAAATGCTTGACTTGGATTGAGCCAATAAGGATCGCATAGATTTTACTGCTGTTTTTCTTACGACTTGTTCTTTGGTAATGAATGACGACGGAAGAGAAGAATATTATAGATCTATATGACAGAGCCTTGGAGAAGGTGTGTAACATCAATGAAATGGATGAGGTTGGACATCTCATGGAGTGTGTTATGGAGTGCAGAAGGAAATACCCTGCTGTCAAGAAATATGAAGCCATGATGGCAATTACAAATATTATTAACAAAATGAATAAAGGGACTCTGGCATAAAAGTTTTTATATTTAATTCTATCTATAACATATATAAATAGAAATAAATATTGCTTTTTTTTTTTCTTTTTGAAACTTACTTCTTCTATTAAAGAATTTTGAAAATGCAATATTTTTTTAATTTAAAATTCGAGTAAAAAAAAGTCAATACATACTTTGCTTATTTAACAAAGGAAAAATATTTTTAATATGAATAATTAATATGAAATTTATTTAGCTGGATACAAATATCAATATTAATAATCAAACATTAATGTAAAAGTTTAGATGTTTATTGGAAGTATTACAATATGTTCCATTAGTAACTATCCTAATAAAATTAGTTTATAATATAAATTAAAATTAAACCGAAGAAATATTTTCCGAAGATTATTCTATTGCACATTTTTTTAAAAAAAATATTCATATTAAATATTTAAATTATTTTAACAGAGTTAAACTGAAATTTTCTTTTATGAAAAGAAATAAAATTTAGCTCTTTGATAAGAAATTTTTTTTCTAATGCAGCTGGTAAACACTAAGACAAAGGTAAGCGTTGCACCGACGTTACTCACTTAGCACTACCCATTAGATGCGTGTAGTTTGAAGATAAGCTATGGACGCGTAGTAACAATACCCCCGGTACCTACGGTTTAAAGTGGATTCCGAACCATTACAAACATCCATGACACCGCCGGGATTCGAAACCTGTCTTACAGAGCACCATTTGTCGAAACCTGTGGTACAGAGCCTCAATGACTATACGTCTTCCTCGATGTACATAAATGGTGCATATACTGCACACAATGTTTTATTACTCGTTAATTATATTGTTACTATTATAATGATGGTAATCCATTACTTTAAATCTGCTAATATATCCACATTTCCGGACTACACATGCCGTGTGAAATGAGTAAACATCGAAAATTACAAAAAGTAATGTACAGTGAGTGTAAAAAGTATTCGTACAGTACGACAATTGATTTAAAAGAAATCCGTTCATAAAAATTATAAACATAAATTCCATTTTAATTAATTATACATACATAATAGAACATATTTTCACTAGTTTCATGTGAAATTGACACAAAAATAATTTTATACATGAATAAATATTTACCTCATTTTGTAAAAATATGACTTATAATCATTTAGCTTTCATTTTATTTTATTTTTTTTAACTGATTCTTTTGTCTCATACTGGTGTTCCGAAGACCTTTTGGAAAAAAGTATTTCTAACCAGCAATTTTTTTAATTAACTTTTTACGAAATCTTTGAGGAAAAAGTGTATGGATTATATGCAGATTCCTATAATCCGCCCCTTTTCATTCTAAAAATGTTTTCTTTAACATATAAATTGTTATAATGTATTGTTGTTAATTCATTATGAATTGTTATAACGTATAAATAGTATCATTATTTTAATTAGTAGCATGCAATTGAGTTATTTGTGTCGTTTAATTAACTTGAAATGGGTCACATGGATATTTTATATTTATGAAAGCATTTTACACTTCTGTAATAAGATAGTTGAATCAATTTTATTATTGTTGTTTAAAAGTTTACTGGTTGGATTTAATTATTTTAAGTTTATGAGGATATTATTGCATTAAAAAATAAAAATGTTTTGAAATAACAATGTTTGTAATTAACTATAAAGCAAAAGATAGTTGAATTTCAGACATGAGATTCTACAGATTTTAAACATTTATTTTTTATTTTTAGTGAAATCAAAATTTTACTTGTAATGACTTCGTTAAATATATCATTAAGATTTTTTCTTATTCAATATCTGTCATTCAGAAAATTTCATTTTATTCATTAAACGAAATTGCTGATTTCATAAAATCATATATCATAATATGGCATATATCTCATAATAATATATCATCATAAGGATTATTCAATTTCAATTTTGTCTTTTTAAATCAAGGAAACTGTAAAAAAAAGTAATAAACTAATATTCAAAAATTGCTGCAAATTTTCTCATTATATTAAATTATATTTATTTATTTGTTATATACATCTATTAATTATTTATATATATGTATTAATTATTTATGTATTTCTCTTTTTGTATTTAGATTTAGATATTCTCCCATCGCAATTCAATTTGCATAAAGATGCCAAATTATCAAGTTATTATTCGCGCCTTACCAATTGACGCTGAAGTTACTCCCGATTTGTTGAGACCACAAGACATAGATCCGCGCCCACCTCTTTATCAGGAAACTCATCTTGTTGGAAACCCAATGGATGGTTTTTGTGTTGTTGAAACCATATTCTGCCAGGAAAGAGTTCACCCTGATGATTCGAATATGGATACTATTCTTGCAGCTGAATGTGAAGCCATACCTGGTTTAATTAGAATGAAAAAGCATTATCTTCCAAGTCCAGTGAATTCCGGTCCTTCAAAGAAAAAAAGGTCATCTTCCCATAAGCCTACTATTGTTAGCTCGGTAACTGAAGCTTCTATGGAGCCAGCTTGCCCCCAATCGTTTACTATAAGCAGTTCGATAGCTGAATCTCCTAAGGATCTCATCAACCCCCACGGGTCTATTATCAAAGTTGAACCACGTATTTTACCTGATGGAACTTTAGGGGGTATAATGTGAAGATACCTGATAAGCTGTCTTTAAAAAGTATCGCAGGCTATACTGGCAAGTCCAGTTTCAATTCTGAAATTGGAAAGCAGCAACAGGCTCAAGAAAATCCGGATCAAAATCCTTCTGGAGGTGCCAGTTGTTCAACGTCCAAGTTCAACGGCATGAAATTTGATGCTTCTGCTTATTTTGATGCACACCAATATATGTATAATGAAGGGTTGTTTTTTGTGATATTTGTTTCCAAAAATGCGAAGGAATGCCCGATCTTCTTCGACACAGGAAAAATCATGATATGTAAACTTTTTAAAATTATATAAACGCTACTTTTCATTTCTTGGCTTGGAGTTTCATAAAATTTGGAAAAATTCTTTTGTGTTTCGTCACTTGTATGTCTATTTCCTTCATATAGCATACCCCAGAAACAATGCTATTCTCCTCTTTTATGCAGATTGTTAAGAGTAGATAGGATTTTATTCTAATTTAAAAGTAATGGTTGTGATTCCGTAACTGTAATCCTTTATGCTCATTAATAGAGGAAAAAATTTTCTACATGTAATTGATGTGTCTATAATAAGTAACTTGAGTCAACAGTAGCTTTATTTTGTAATTTTTAGATAGATTTAGTTTTATTTTGTAGTGCATTTTTAATGTTGTAAAAATGAATCCACTGTGTTATGCAAATTATGAAAACTATTGTGATGCAGATCCTATTTATGAATGTAAAGCAACTTATACCACATTTTATTTTTCATGTTAAAACAGATGATAATATGTGTTACTCAGCTGCACAAATTTAAATTTATTTGAATTTCTTTTATACTTTCTTACTTCTGCAAGCTTTAAAAATGCGTTTTATAGTCTTAAACTCTTTTATGCAGATTGTTAACAGTAGATAGGATTTTATTCTGATTTTAAAGTAATGGTTGTGATTTTATAACTGTAATCTTTTATGCTCATTAATAGAGGAAACATTTTCTACATGTAATTGATGTATCTATAATAAGTCAACAGTAAGTCAACAGTAGCTATTTTGTAATTTTTATTTAGATTTAGTTTTATTTTGTAGTAAATTTTTAATATTGTAGAAATGAATCAACAGTGTTATGTAAAATAAGAAAACTATTGTGATGCAGATCCTTCCATATTTGTGAATGTAAAGCAATTTACACGTGTTACACATGCGATGCAAATATATGTTACACAGTTGCACAAATTTAAAGTTATTTGAATTTGTTTTATATTTTCTTGTTTCTTCAAGCTTTAAAAATGCTTTTCATAGTCTTAAATCTTTAAAATAATTAATCTAACTATTTGTTGTGGTTCTATTTGTATAGTACAGTGAATGTGTCTATGTATACTTTTCTGAATACATTTACATTGTGATTTATTCGTATCTTAATGTATCTATGTATATTTATCTGAACACATTTACATTGTGATCTATTCGTATCTTAATGTGTCTATGTATACTTATCTGAATACATTTACATTGTGATCTATTCGTATCTTGATGTCTATATATTAATCAGAGAACATCTCTTGCCAAAATTAAAGTACCAAAGTTACTATATTAACAGGGTAAAAGACAAACTGTGTGCGAGTTTGTAAATTGTTATAACTATATTGTGACTATATAATGTGCATTCAAGGCAGGACCGGATTTTCCTATAAGCTAATTAGGCTTCAGCCTAGGACCTCAAGATCAAGAGGGGCCTACATTCAAATTGTTAGCAAAATTAGAATTACACTATTCTAAAAACAGTAAACACTAAAACACTGAATAAAAAAGGAGAAATTCTACTCATATGAATAATAAACAAACATAATAAGTAATTTACAAACTTAAAAATGGGAGGTGAAAGGGCCTCATAAAGTGGAATAGCCTAGGGCCTCTTTTCATCTAAATACGGCCCTGACTCAAGGACTTAGCATAATCCCCTATCCTTGTCTATATTTAACACCATGTGGATGTGCTTTTATTTTCTGGATATTTAAATAAGGAATTAAACAGAGTTAATAATTATAATTTTTAATGGCCTTTTGCTTCACTAGTTGGAGTTTTCAAAATGTTCGATTAATGAACAAATGAGAATAATTTTTCACTTTCTTTTATTAAGTATCAAATCAAATAATTTATCGAATCAAAACAAATTATATTAGTTAAATATTTTAATTGCAATAGAAAGTGCAGTTATAACTACAGGATATTTACAAGAAACTAAATTTTTTATCTCTATGAATAATTTTGGGATGGACACAAGTCATGATTAAAATTTTTAAGAATTTACATGATTTTATACTACCTCAAGAAGAACTTGTATGTTAAATTCTAATTCAAATGCTGTCTATTAATATTGTACTTTGTATCAGATAAAACAAAGACATTTTATTAAAATTAAGAAATTTATAAATATCCTGAGCTTTGTAAGTTGAAGAACATTGTAAATTCATGAAAAATTTATGAGCATTAAAAAAAAAAAAATGTTAGAAATGTGTTTAAAATGTAGGTAGTAATGTGTTTAAAAATATATGTTTTTAGTTGTAAGCAACATTAATATATTGTGTTGACTTAGTGTCTCATATTGTGGGCAGGATTGTCAATTTAGTGTCTCATGCTGCGGTTTTTGTTTTTCGTAAAAATTGTGAACGTATAGTGTAATTCATTAATTCAAATGTAAAAACATGTATACTGTAGTAGAGAAATAAAAAGTGTTCCCAGATTTATTTTATTATTTAGAAAAACCCACAATGCATTTTATTTTATTGAGTAGTTAATAAAATTTCAACGATGCTCATTTTTCAAACAGTTGTTACTTACACTTCAAAGTAATGTATCGAAAATTTTATGCAACCAAAGCAATTTGAATTTTTAAGTACATAGAGATTGTAGTTGATAGAAGATCGAAAACCTTGTCACTGTGATTGCTACGAAATGAAAGTGCGATTCATTAATTTTTTTTTTGTCACATTCAAAGTAAGATAGCCATTAAAGTGTTATTATTTTATTTATATTGGAATTATTTTTAGACAATCCACTATTTTCATATCCTTTCATGTAATCACAGCTGTAGTATTTTGATCAGTTGTCGTTTAGGTGGGGAGACAGTCATGAAAAAGAACAAATGCTTCTGAGATGGGGGGTAGGTAGTTTTTTATTACTGGAGAAACATACACTCAAGAGCCAAAACATTATGACCACCTGTCAATAATGAGTTGGCCCACCTTTGGCGCGCAACACAGCTTCAACCCGCTTGGCATGGATTAATACCACCACTTAATACCAGTTAAATACCACTTCCACCTGATCACGTGCCTTCCATGTCATCCAGGCGAGTTCATTGCAAAATGTAGGGGTGGTCATAATGTTTTGGCTCTTGAGTGTATATTGCTGAAAAATAAAATTGCATTTTTTATATAGTTTATTTATGTTTGCAAAATAAAAAAAGGATTTTTTTTAAATTCGATATATGATATTAGAATCGTTTACTGATTCTGATGTATAATATTAAGAGAAAATTTTTGCCACTGAGAGATAAATAAAAATAAATATTAATAAACGATAATCAATAATTATAAAAATATTAATTTTCATATTTGAGTATGTTATATTTGGAACTGGGACTGAATGGCCGAGTGTCTGGAGCTTGGTACCACAGGTTTCGGGTTCGAGTCATGGTGGTGCCAGGGATGTTTGTAGTGGTTGGGGAATCCACTTTAAACCGTAGGTCCCGGTTTAACAGGATCGTAGCGCGTTGCGGGGGGTATTGTTACTCCACGTCCGTAACTTATCTTCAAGCTACGCGCACCTCCTGGGTAGTACTAAGTCAGTAATGTCTGTGGTGGAGTTCGCCTGAAGGCATCAAAGACAATTGTCTAAGTGTTTGCCAGCTGTATTAGAAAAAAAAAAAAAAAAAAAAAAAAAAAAAAATTTTTTCTTACCATATTAAGATGCATATGATTTTTTTAATTCACCTTTTATCTTCTTTTTTTTTGACTAGAATTATTTGTTTTGAATTGTTTTTTCTACAAAAATGTAATGGGATATTTTAAAAAATTAGACTCTAAATTGAATCTAAACTCCTTCTTTATATTAGAAGTACAAATAACGTATATTATAAAATTTCTATGCATGGCAAAAAAAGATTTTTAACTCCCAAAAAAAAATTCCATACTTACACCGAAATGAAACAAAAAGAAAAACAAATTTCTTTTATTCAAGATCTGACGTGCGCAAAAGCTGCAGCAAAGAAATTGAATGTAAATGGAAAATAGTATATATATTTTTTATTCTGATTTCTTATTCAATTCCTTCTATTAGCTCACACTTTCCCTATATATATCTTGTTCAAATTTTCAATCGTTAATAAAATAGTTTTTATTCATCCACTCACGTTCAAATACATTTTTTTGAACTTGTAGTGGATGACACTTGATGTTAATACAGTTTTTCAAATATTAATGCATTAATTAAATTTAGTTAATTAATTTTAGAAAAAAATTTTTTTTAAACTTAAGTTGCATGTATCTACCAATAGATGGCGACAGATAAACTTTTTAAAAAAAATGAATCAAAATTATTTATAAAGGACTTTCTACAATATAGTGAAAAAAAGGAGGAATTGACTTAAAATTTTTTTTTTTTTATATTACTTGTTTTTATTTTTGATATTACTATCTTAGACCATTAAGCTTCTTAGAAAATGAGTCTCATTTTTTAAAACTTTGCTTTACAGATGGGTTGTTCTTTAATAAATGTCTTGCCTAATTCCCCCCCCCCCTCTTGTTTTTTGGTTTCTATGGATTTTTACGTAATTTGAAAGTTCATAAAGTTCTTGAAAAATTGTTTATCACTAGAAAGTAAATATTATTTAAAATACAATGATGACTTTTATGATCCTTAATCCACTGATTTTAAACAATAAATAACGTACATGACATAATAAGTTGTAGCCATATAAAGTAATGTAATTTCAATTTACATTAATTTATATCGCTATAATTTATTATGTCATCTGGGCAATATATGTATGTAATTTCTTCTTACATCAATGTGAGATATAGGAAAAAGCGACAATTTCTTAAAACGCAGAAATTTTCATAGGTTTGGTTTGGTTTGTCGCTCTACGGTCATTTCTGCATAATTTAGGCTAATTAGATCGGGACCTACAGTTTAATGTGCATTCCAAACCACCAACAAGCATCCATGCCACTGCCAGGATTCGAACCTGAAGCCTGTGGTACCAATGGTCAGAGCGCTAGCCAATTGGCCATGAGGCCGCAAAATTTCCATAGGATGCGGGTGCAACCTGGTAGATAGTGCCGCTGGATTTCTAACCAATACTGCTTAGTTCTAAGCTCAACAAGGATACCGATCCGAAGGTTTCCGGTTACTGCAAGCGATGGTCACGATATATCAGTAGGTTGGAATATCCTTCTTTTGAACTCGGGGAATCTGGATATACTCTCCAGGTGTCGCGCTTGGAGTGTACATTCAAAATTGCAGAAGCACATTTTAAATGCCGTACAGCAAACCTCTCTCCCTTAGTACCACCCTGATTAACGCAGAATCTGCTACATTTGTGCCACTCTAGTGGTGAATAAAATAATTGGCATTTGAAATTACTAATTATTCATTAGAAAAATAGAGTCATTTATTCTGCATTTCTTTTCTTCATAGAATCATGTCTTCATCATCATTCTGCAATCATTTCTTTAATACATAAAACACCAGCTATCGCATTTGTGTTTTTAGAGCCAAGTCAGGAAATATTGCAGAATGACAAACTGGCGTCTTCGCCTGCAGACTAATTAGCATCAAAGGTTTTCTTCAATAGTAGCTATACGG
>BPLR01007503.1:0-23811 GCA_021605095.1 Caerostris extrusa
TCTTAATCTTGCAATATCCATTAAACCATTTTTCTACTAAACTTGTTAATTAAAACATACATATCAGAAACGTATGCGTATTATTACCTGAAACTGTTCAACGGATAATATTGTGTGCCAACTACTACTGTGTCCAAAAGTAAGACCCATTTTCAATTTAAAATTCCAGGGTTTATGGAATTTCATTTTTTTTTTTTTAGGTTGCTGGAATTGTCCTTGACATCTGTGTGAAATTTCACGTCAAATTATTCATTAGTGTTTGAGTTACTCTTGCCTTCGTGAGACGCTAAAAAAGAATTCCGGGATTTTTGAAATGTCTGAATGAATTCAGCAAAGATTATCGCATAACATTTGTTTTGCGGAAACATATAGAAAGTTGCAGAAGGCATTTGGTGAGCATTCCTATATCGGAAAGAAATGTTTAGGAGTGGTATAAACAGTTCAAATAAGGCAGAGAACGCTTTGAAGGCGAAGAACTCTCTGGTCGACCATCAATTTCAACCGACGAAGCTCACGTTCAAATAATTAAAGATTTGGTGCTTGCAAACCGTCGATTTACTATTAGAGACCTTGCTGATGATTTTGGCATATTGGGATATTGGGTCGGTCCATTCCATTTTGGACCTCAAACGCGTCAAATCTATTGGTATCGAAAACGCTGAATGCGCCAGCTCACACTGCATTGATTCTTCGTCACTTTTTCGCCAAAAATGAAACCCATATCGTTCGACAACCACCGTATTCATACCGTGAGACTTTTTGCTATTCCCTAATTGAAGAGATTAAACGTGAATCGCCGCGAGCTTTGAAGGTCATCCCTTGCCTACGACTTTTTAGCATGCATTGAGGATTGGAAAAAAGTTGACATAAGTGCATTGTGTCCGGAGGGATTACTTTGAAGGCGATGAAATAAATTTGGAAAAATAAATAAAGAGTTTTTTGTTAAAAAAAAAAAAATAATTAGTCTTACTTTTTGGGCACAGTAGTATAAAATTTAATGACTTAAATACATATAATTTTCATAATTTTAAAATCCATATTTTAAAATCGCTGTAAGATAAGATTCATTTTACATGTTTAGAGCACTTAAATATTATGCAAAGATTACATGTTTAGGTTACTATTATTACAGGTTATTATAATAAATATAAAAACAAATACGCCTACACATTTTATTTATATGTACAATAATTTACTGAAGTTGTTGTTATAATGCAGCTGGCAATACAGACAGTTAATCTTTTCTGCCTTAAACAAGGGTTGCACTTCTGTTACTCATTTAGCACTACCCAGTAGACACGTCTAGCTCGAAGATATGCTGCCTGTAACCGTACCCCCACAACTCTCTATGATCCTATTAAGACTGGGACCTACCATAAAGAGGATTCCGGACCACTGCAAACATCCATGGCACAACCGGGATTCGAACCCAATACCTGTAGTACCGCGTGCCAGTGCGCCAGCCACTCGGCCATCAGGACCTAATTTACTGAAGTGCATATAATAAAAATGAAAATATTTTGTAACTTTACTGTTAAAATTTGTTTAATTTTACGTTTCAAATGTTTGTTGAAATAGCATTTCTTATATATACTTTAAAAAAGGGTTATTTATTATTTTTTGTTCAATATCGGCGGTCCTCAAATTCCACTGATCCATACCACGGACAGGCCACTGACAGGTAAAGGGAATAATGTTAGGGGTATATGCCCTCCATTTGAGTGTCGCATGGGAGAAAAGCTGGAAAATTCTCACCACTGACTATCAATGCTTTACACACATTGCCACAGCCGTTATCAAGTCTCATCGTTTTTGAAAGCAAGGGCTGCAATGGACGCCACCAGCGGATTTTAATCTTAGCCCTTCTGAACGCTAGTTACTAGTGGATCTGGACTCGGCTTCCTTTTATTAAAATCGATTGTTTAAATCATTAATAAGGATTTAAATTGTCATTAAATAAAATAAAAATAATAAAACATTTAATGATTAATTTATTTTTTCCAAACTGTAGGATCAAGTATTTTGTTTATATTTAAACAGTTTACAATACAAAATGAAGAGGAATGATTGCAAAGTGACTATCCATATTGCAATTATTTGTGTTAGTTAATTCAGAAAATTCGATGGTCTTATTTCTATCATTTGAATAAATTTTTAATACGTTAATTTGATAATTATCAAATTGATAATTAATTTGTAAATACGATCTATGTTTTTCAGATAAAAATATATTAATTTGCAACAATAATAATTTAAAATAGCATCATTATTTAACTTAAAAAAATAAATTAAAGGTACAAGAAGAAAAAATAATTCTGAAATTACAACCTATTATTTTTCTCTTATTATTTATTATGCTTTTATCGTTTGTTATTTATTTATATTCCAAATATGTTTTAAGCAACAAAATTAAAATGCCAACACTAAAAAGCCAATCTATAAATCATCTCTAGTTTTAATTTTGGAAAACATTTTTTCTATATAAAATAATTTTCTAACTAACAAAAAAACCAAAAGAAGCCTAAAAAGCTCAAATAAATAAAGAAATATTAGAAATTCGTGATAAAAGTCAAAAAGCGAACATGTAAATCATATGCATCTAATGTATAATTTCAAAGTGAAACCCAAATGTAAATTATTCTCAGAGTATCAATGCTTTATGTAAAGAAGGAAATATTTTCGTGAATAATTTATCCGAACAAGAGTAATATTTAGTACTATTTCAAATCTTAAAAGAAAAAAAAAGGTTGATTTAATTTATTATATATTCTAAACATCATGAAACATTTAAGAAACAATTATTTCCAATACATAAAAAAATATACTTATTTAATGGATTATTTCAAATGATGATTTATTTTATTGAGAATAAAGTAATTTTTTTTTTTAATTTATTATTTAATTTATGGTGACAATTTATTTTATTTGAAATAAACTAAATTATAATTATTTTCAATTTATTATTTTATAGTTACGATTTTTTTTATTCATAAAAAGTAATTTATTCTTTTCAATGTATCATTTTATTTATAGTGGCGATTTATTTTTAAAAACAAGTAATATAAAAAAAAAAAAAATTTAAAAGTCAATTCCTACTTTTTTTTTTTCGCTCTATTGCAGAAAGTCCTATATAACTAATTTGCATTCATTTTTTAAAGTTTATCTGGCGACATCTATTGGTAGATATATGCAACTTAAATCTAAAAAAAACTAAAATTAATTAATTAAATTTAATCAATGAATTAACATTTGAAAAAACTGTATTAACATTCAGTGTCCTCCACTACAAGTTCAAAAAAATTTATTTGAATTCCAGTGTATAAATGAAAAGTATTTCATGAACAATTGAAAATTTAAACAAGATATATATTTAGGGAGAGTGTGAGCTAATAGAAGGAATTGAATACAGTAATTTATTCTTATTTTCAATTAAAATAATGAACTATAATAAAAAATACAACTACAGTAATGCTATGATAAAAAGTGCAGGCACAAATGCAAAATATAGCTTAAAAAAGCACATTAATTTATGATAAAACATTATAACTGTAATTATTGTGCTTTTTTTTTATGTAATGTATTTATTAGTAATTAAAACGTAATGATAAATAAAACACCTTCTATTGTATTAAACATTCTACGGATGCTTTTTTAAATATTTTATAGAAACAGATAATTTTAAAAAAATATTATTTACCTTCTTCAATTTTATAGAGAAAATACTGAAATAAATCCCCTGAAAATTAACAAGAAATATATTGAAGGTTTTCTCAACATCAACTTTTATTAATCTTACGATTGTAGTGTGCAGGTTGGCAACTAGTTTGTAATGTCGACATTTTTACAAGTAATTTTTAATCAGTTATACGTCAATAAAACTCGGTATTTCACTTCAAAAGAAAAAAAAAATATAGTCAATAAAAATCAGCCTACAAATAAATAATTATATAAGAAAATAATTCAAATTGATTAGTATTAAATAAAAATAAAATATTTATTAATACCAAATTGTGAATTATTTTATACATTTACAGATTTTACCAACATTTTACAAAATTACCACATCAATTAAACAATAACAAAAATTCTTTTCATTTCAGGAAAATCATATGTTTATATTAAATTTTTAGCATAAGATAATTTTTTTTTTTTTTTTTCATTTCTTTGAATTAGAAAAATCTATTTACAACTTTTGTGAAGGATTTTGGTATAAATTGTTAATTTTGATTTCGAGATCATTTTATGTTTTATTAAAAATTTCTCCCACCCTATATCCCACCTCTATATAGCTTTTTTCCCCATTTTCTTATATTCCGGAATTTTTTTTTCAATCGCAAGAATATCTCTTCAATTCGCAATGTTTCATTCATTTTGCTTTAGAGCATATTTCATGAGTATTAAAAAACAGCGTTTTTTTAATTCGCGTTATCTTTTATGTTCTGGCATTAAATTAATTTGTTAATCAATGGCGTCCACTATTCCTGTCTGTGTTCTCATGCTAATATTTTATGTTCTTTTTTTTTTTCGTAATAATTATGATGTAGTCAATGCACTCTCGAACATTTCGAATTCCATGCTTGAAGTCTACAACATTTGGCATATTTTCTATTTGTTTTGCATCCTGAAAGAACCCCTTATTTTAATTGTTTATCTTAGAACAAGGCCGTCACCTTCAGCCACCATGTGCATGGATCCAGGTCATCCTTAGCCTACTTGCAGTACCGTCGAGGCACCCCAGCCAACCACAGAGGTGGCGGAGGTATTGGAACTGTGCCATATGCGCTCATAATACTGCGTTCGTCGGGAGACCACTTCTGAACGGTGAGAGCTTCTTATTACGAAAGATAACCAATAAAATTTGGGGTTTCCTTGCAGCATGGAAATTACTAACTATAGCATGCACGAAGATTTGATGGGCGATTAACGTGAGAAAACTTTCAGGAACCAAGTGTGGTGAAATCTTAGAATATGACATTGATACATCTGTATTCGTCATAGTTCTGCAGCTTGAAGAATTAGTTGTTGTAAATGCATAAAACAGTCAAGCAATACATTTTCATTCTAACAATGAAGAATAATTGGATATTAATAAGTTCATTGATGTACATAAAAGGAACAGATTTTAAGTATCAGAGAAAGCCATATTAAAATTAAATTATATATTAAATTATCCTTCTATTCCAATTTTATGTAGAACCCCTTATTTTATTGTTTATCTTTGAGCAAGGCCATCACCTTCAGCAACCAAGTGCATGGATCCGGGTCATCCTTAGCCTACTTGCAGTACCGTCGAGGCACCCCAGTCAACCATTGAGGTGGCGGAGGTATTGGAACTGTGCCATATGCGCTCATAATACTGCGTTCGTCGGGAGACCACTTCTGAACGGTGAGAGCGTCTTGTTACGAAAGATAACCAATAAAATTTTTTATTTCCTTGCAGCATGGAAATTGCTAATTATAACATGCACGAAGATTTGACTGGTGTTTAACATGAGAAAACTATCAGACATCCAGGCGTGTTGAAACCTTTGACGAATGCAAATGTATTAATGTCATATTCATAGTACTGCAGCTTGAAGAATCAGTTGTTGTAAATGCAGACAAAAAGTCAAGGAAAATATTTGCATTACAGCAATAAAGAATGATTGAAGGTCAAGTAGTTCATTGACTTCCTTCAACGGAACCGATTTTAAATATCAGAGAAAATCAGAAAAAAATATTCTCATTTTCACATTTTTCATTTATATTTTTGTTAAAATTTTGTTTTAATTATTCAGTTTATTTTTTAGAATTTTGTAAATTGTTTTAGCTTATTCTCCTGATTTGATTTCAAGTTTTTGAAATTTAATAAATAAATGGATCTTACTTCAGTTCGAAGAATATACAGAAACTTTCACGATTAACAATAATAATTTCACTCCATTACATTATATTTGTAAATTAAGAAGAAATTTAAGTTGTATAAGAAATTTTATAAGTAATTTTAATTTTAAAAAATATTATAAGAAATTTTGAAGTTGTATGTTTAAATCGATTTTTTTCTGTTCGTAATAATTTTAAAAAAAATGTAATACCAACAACAGATTTTCCGTGAACCCTTTTAAGACAAAACAATAATTGTTAAAGGCCTGAATGGCTGAGTGGCTAGTGCTCTGGCGCTCGGTACCCCAAGTTTCGTGTTCGAGTCCCGGCGGTGCCATGGATGTTTGTAGTGGTTCGTAATCCACTTTAAACTGTAGGTCCCGGTCTAATAGGAACGTAGAGCGTTGCGGGGGCATTGTTACTCCGCGTCCGTGGCTTATCTTCAAGTTACACGCCCCCTGGGTAATGCAAAGTGAGTACGTCTGTGCAGCTCTTGCCTTAAGGCATCCAAGACCAAGCTGTCTAAGTGTTTGCCAGCTACATTAGAAAGAAAAAAAGAAACAATAATTGTTAAAAAATTTAAATTAAAAGAAAATAATAAAATAAAGATAATTAAAAAGATAGAAAAAAAAGAGTATATCTTAATATTCCATTTAAATTGACGCTCAGATGGATGATCACATATTAGCTGCTATGAAACTTTGAAAATAAATATTTGAAATAATAACAGAATATTCAAATTATGCATTGCATTACAATAGTTGTATATAAAAATGACATTTAAAAGGTATTTAAAAATTAAAGCAATCATTTTAAATAATCAGTATTTCTTAACGTAATTAAACAGTACTTATTTTTCCATTTTAATTTTTCATTTCAAGAGATATAAAGAGTATAAAACGATGAATTATTTTTGTGAACTAAAATTGCAGTTTACAATATAAGAACAAAATTAAAAAGATAAGATTATTTTAAGCTTTTTTAATGAATAGAATCATTATATTTTTAAATCTTATGCCATCTTCATAATAATTTCTCTTGTATCAAGTTTTAATTTTCTGTCTTTACATACACTATGGGTTACTCAGTGTTCCGTTTCGTGTCACTCTGTGTTCAAGAAAAGATGGTTCTTTAATGTTCCATATTTCCAGTAGAATTGGAGAAGTCTGAGTTGAAAGCCTCTCATCCAATTTTAAACCCCGATTAAAATCGTTCACCAACTGTTGTCTATCAAAATTCTATATTCTAGTATGACTTCTTGCAAAAACAATACATTTTTAAAATAAAGAGCAATCAGAATCGAAAATTTGGTACTGAATATAGTGTTGTTGTTGTTGAAATTGTACTTTTGGACTATATTCATTCAGACTATGGATCAAACCAAAATTTCTATAGAGAAAACAATACCTGGAACCTGTGGGTTTGTTTAAGATGTGGCGGAATATGATTGCTTCCAATGGCGTCTTGAAGAGTACAATTTCATGTTGCGTGAAATCACAGATGCATTCTTCTAGTAGCACAACTTCGACAGATGTATCTAAAATATCCAGTGATGTCTGTCTTTTTCTTTCCAACAACTAGATTGCTGACCTTTTCATGGATTTTGAAATGTTGTGATCATAACGCACCTTCAATACTGCGCTAAATAGAAATACTGATTACACAATTTATTCTTAATTAGTATCCTAGAGACTTCCTTAAAATAATAGCAATTAAATTATTTTTTTTTTTTAATCTTTAACATTTAAAACTTAGTAATTTAAATATTTAAAGTTAAGGATTGCAAAATCGAATTTTCTTACATGCACAAATTTTTATAATAATTTTTGTATAGAATAATTTTTCTTGATTTCAAACTGAAAACAGATGCTATCCGTAGTACTAAAAATTCATCTATCTTTAAAAACCATATCTATATGAAAATTGTTAGTAAAATTTACGTTGCATGCATTACTGCACAAAATCGCATTCGAGCATTTTTCTGGATGTTTTTGTTACTAGCTTGAATCAAAAAGTCATACTTCTTTTTTATGTAATTGCATTTTTCCAACGCTCATTGTAAACATATTATCAAAATGTGTAAAATTTAATTTTTAATTCTTTTTGTCGGGATTAGCATAACATTCGGTTACTTTGGAAGTATTTTCAGGAAGTAAAAGTAAAAAATTCTTTCCGCACTTTTATGCGACGTAGTTTAAAAACAACTTATTTTTTGATGAAAATATCGAAATGAAAATTTATTTATGGCAGATGCTAAGTTTCTAATCAGTAATGCTGATGTTTAAAAAAAGTGAACCAGCAAATTGTTTTTCTCCACCATGATCATTGATTTCGTCTGATGGATCACATGAAATCAGCATAACATGCAACAGTATAATCAAAATTAATTTTGAATGAATTATTTATCAGTATAATCAAAATTATGTAAAATAAATAACATATTATCATTAAAATAAACATTCTAATTTTAATAATTTAAAAAAAATTTCGAACTTATATTCACTTAAAGTAAACTTCAAGTATAATCTTACCTTCTTTAAAATTCAGTGAGCAATGTAATTTTTTTTTTTAAAGAATGGGATTTCTCCACTTTTTCGGTTTGCAAAACTATTATCACGAGTTTCTTTTTGAGTTCCACTTTTTTTTTTGTAGAAATACAATTCCTGAAGAGTAAATTTAGTTTTGACAAAATATGTTCAAATTGCCTGAAAATACTTTCTCTCTATATTCTTTCCTTCTATTTAATTTACCTAAAACAAAAAAAATAAACAAAACAAACTTTATAATTTTTAATTTTAATTTTTGTTTAGTAATTTTGAAGAATTGGTTTTAATTTTGATGTGAATAAATAATAAGCAATAAGTTGAACACGCAACGTCTGTATTTAAAAATGATTTCTTATTCGAGAAAATAAATTTCAACAGGTGAAAAACAAATTTTATAATTATTTTAAGACACTTAAAAAACGACACAAATTTCTAAAAAAAGGGTAAAATTCGAAACAGTTAAATCTATAATGGATTATCTTTGAATAATTAGCAATAATTTTTCATCGAATTCGAGAATAAATACCTGCTGTTGTACTAGAAAAATCTCAACTGTAATCATTCGTTTTATCGATAAATTTGTGAACAGAATTTACAATAAAATTATATCATCAACTATCTCAAAAATTGAATCCAAATATTTTTCTATCTATTTCAATTACAACCCTGGATTATTTCGTATTACATTGTATGCGAATACATTTTCATCAACGCAGCAATTATTTCACCAAAATGTGTAAAATTTTAACTTATTATTATTTTTTTTTTTTGCCTTAAGTGCAAAATATTCAGTCATATTAGTAGATTATTTATAAAAATATAAATTTTCCTTTTTTTTTCACCACATTTTCCAAAATTGTTTTTGCATGAAGATGTCTTTCAAGAAGTCTTCATATCTGATGCCTCTAAAATAGCATGTTCTAAATACAAAAAAGTGGCATACAATTAATTTATAATGAGCCTTTCGATTCATAATTACCAATTACTAATAGCTCTTGTTTAGATGCAATTAGAGGGATACTATTATTAAATATATTTACAAAATATGACACTACAAATAGCGTTTTCTTTTTTTGTGAAATTAAATTCTTTTAACAAAACTCCGTCTCGTTTTAGAACTTAGAATGTCTACTATTCTTGGAAATAACGATATGCAGTTTAAAAAAAAAAAAAAAAAACTTTTCTGCGTTCTTTTGGAATTTAAAAATATTTATTATTACCCTGCTTTTAAGAGTTTATACCATAAAGAGATATTTGTCCCACAGTGTTTGGTTGGTTTTATATAATAAGCCATAACGTACATATATGAATGATTATTTTATTAATTTTTTATAAACAATCTAAACAGTCCTATTGATAATACTTCCTACACAAGAAACCAAAAAAACGTAGTTTATTTTATATCATTAGGCAACAAATAGGCATTTATTTTTGACGTTTTCAAAAATATTTATACTACTAAATATTAATTTCATTTTAAAATATAATGTTTTTTTAAAAACATTGCAATTACTACAATAATCATCAACTAGTATAATTAAAATATATACACAATTAAAAATACTAAAAAAATCTAAACCTTTGCAATAATACTTCCTATACAAGAAACAAAAAACAATGTAGTTTATTTATGTCATTACACAACAAATTGGCATTTACTGAATGTTTCAAGAATATTTATTATATACTACTAAATATTAATTTCATTTTAAATTATAATGATTTAAAAAACATTGGAATTGCTACAATAACTATCAACAAGTATAACTAAAATAATATATGCACAAATTTTTTTATGAAATTAAGCCTTTTTTTCATTTCATTGCTTTAATTTTTTTAGTATCTTACATAAAAAGTAATTTTATATCTTTTTAAGAAAAACATCATACTCATTAAATTCAATCTTCAACGATTATCGAGATTCCAAAGTCGAAATAAATTTTTTGTTGTACCAAAGATTTTCTTTATCAAGTATTTAAAATAGAAAGGAAATATTATTGCGAAGCAAATAAAAATCACATCTTTAAAGGAAACGACAAAAAATATTTTCATTAAAACTCATTATATCCATTGAATATTTACAAAATAAACCATACTATTTTTGAAATAAATTTTTAGAATAGAATTAATCCATACGTTGCCATGCGATGAATCTTTTTCTTTCGGAAATATTGGGGCCAAATGATTGATAAATAAAAAGAAAATTAAAAACTATAATTTTCTTTACAGACAATTTTTTAAGAGAATATTTTCTAAAGTTATTTATTTTTAATCGTTTGGCAAGAATTAAAATTCGTTGTCAAGATTATGTGTGGTCTCACTAGTTTGAGAATAATAATACTTTTATCGAATGAGTAGAATAATAATAATACTTTATATTAATTATACTTAAAAAAGGACGATATCACGTTACTGTATTTATTGAGATATTAATATAATTATTAAATACGTGACAAAAGTTTTTTTCTGAAATTTATTCTATTTTTAGTGAGAAGAAATAAGTTTCACAATTTTAATTTTAAATATTATTATGATTAGAATAATATTGGTTGATTAAATTTAAAATATTAGAATATAACGAATTAACAATTGATTATTTTCAAATAGTGATAATTTTTTTAAATACAAAAAAATACATATCGATCGATATCGATATAACGATTTTTTATTGTTCTTTCGGCTGGAAAATTTTGAATATAATTCTGAAATCCAAATTAATTAAAAATACAGGAACCACAATTTGACAGCATTTAATTGGAAAGATAAACTCTATAGAGATACATGTAACTTTATGTCGAAATTGTTTTTGTTAATGATTTTAATAAATTTCATGATGAATAATGATTTTAATGATTAATGATGAAAAATTATTTAATGATTTTAATAAATTTCATGATGAATAATGATCTAATGATTAATGATGTTAATGATTTTAATAAATTTCATGAAGAATCATGATTAATGATGTTGAATTTCATCATGAATAAATGATCTTCATGATGAAAAATAAATGATTTTAATAAATAATCATGATTAAATGTAATGATCTTAATGATTTCATTTGCATGTAAAACAAGTTTGCAGTAAACAAAATTTTTTGATTTATAAAATGATCTTAGGATAAATGATATTAATGATTTATAGTGACGATTTATTTAGATGAATATATGAATTTGTTCTTATTTCGAATTTTTTTTATTTATTGTGACGAATAATTTTTATTAAGAATAAGTAGTTTGTTCATAAATATCTCCATTCCGTTTGATTTCATGATGCCATTTTTGAAAAAAAAAGTACGATTTATTTTATTGAGAATAAACTAATCTATTCGATTTTCAATGTATTATTTTATTTATGATGACGTTTTTATTTTTATTCGGAGAAAAGTATGGTTGCATTATTTTTAAAGCAAATTAACATTGAATTTTTTTTTTTTGTTCAATGCAGCTGGCAAACAAGACCGCACAACGGTCTACCAAAACTGATTTAAAAATTAGATTTTCTCTTGCAGATTTTCACACCATTTTGTAATTGTAAAAAAAGAGTCGGTGCATGAAAAGGTCCCACTTGGTTTATTTCTTCGAATGATTTTTTTTTTTTAAAGTAGAAAGAGGCAAATAAAAGTATTGTAAGTTACTGTATGCTTTTTTATAACCTCAAACACATCAGTTCAAGTGTTAGGAGTGTAAATAGAATAATAATATCTTTCAATATCAATGAATAATTCCACATATAATTTGTGCCGGCTACATTTAATTTTCTTAAATATAACTGTAACAAATTTTAAATTCTATATCCATTATTGGAGATTTTAAACTAATGCAAAACATTTTTTTAAAAGCTTTTAACTGATGAAATTTTATTTTTTAGTAATTTTTTTTTTTTTTTTACAAAAAGCATTAAAAATAAAGTCTAAATCTGGAGCTAAGCAAAACTTATACCGGGATTACATAAATCCAAACTTTATTTAAAGGTAAAAAAAAAAAGTGATCAGCGCTTCCTCTTCTTGGCAGGAAAATGGAAATAATTGCTACGTTTTAGATAACCGCTACTAACTAATTAAACTATTGCATGAAACTTTTTCTACTACCACTGCTGTCTTTTAGTCAATATCATTTTAGTGATTAAATATCTTTCCATCGATCTTTCATCTTCAGAATCAGATAATTCGGAAGCTTATCGAATCGTAATTACTAAATGTGAAAAAGGAAACAATATTTTTCGAACTTAGGGTAAAAAACATCGAAGTTTTAGAAATATCTAAGATTAAATATACATATCCATCTCTTCAGGATAATTTTTGCATCAATTTGGAATAATTGTAGGCCGGATCGAAATATATATATTTTCCAAAACATATGTTATGATTATGTTTGGTGTGTAAATTCTGAATAGTACAGATCTGAGCCAAAAATTTCTGTTATCCATTATTAATAGTGGAGGATGATATTTATCTTAGAGCAATTAACAAAGAATAATGATTGTGACACTCTACAGGTACTTTTAATTATTTACGCTTTTCATTCATATAAGAATGTATTGGAAGGGAAGAAGAGGAATCCTAACATTTACTTGCAATTCTCGTCTAGACACAAACTTTTATTTCGTATATCGGAAAACCAGCAAGCATCATTCCTGGCAAAGAAAGTTACAGATTTATATTGAAAAGAAATTCAAGTGTGTGAAACGACATTTTGTATTTGCAATTTTAAAATATAAAATTTGATAACATTAAATAAAAACTAAAAATAGAACAGTTTACTGAATTGTTTATCAAGATTTTCTTTTAAAAAGAAATATTAAAAACACACATTTACATGGGTCAGTGAAATCTGTAAATAATTTATGAGCTTGAAAGGTTATGTTATTTTCAATAATAAGCGCTTTCTATAACAATATTTTCTTTGATAAAATAGACTATACACTCGTTTGCTTTAAATCTTCCAACATTACACAACAAACGATAATGTCCGTGATGAAAAAAAGAAAAAGAAAAAAATGCCTTGTTTGAAACGACATTTGAAAAATATTTTTCAAAAGAAATATAAAATTTGATAACATTGAATAAAACTAAAAATGAACAGTTTGCTGAATTGTTTTTATCCCAGAAGTAGGAGGAGTTTATTATATGGATGTTGGATATATTATATTGTATGTTATTATAGTAGATGTTTATTAGCAAATTCTACGCTTCTTAATGTATAAAAAAAATTGTGTTGTATAAATAGTATAGTAAATAAAACTTTCAATATTGTAATGAAAATTCTGAAGCATAGTTAAAAAAAAAAAAAAACAAAAATAATTGCCAAACTGCGTACCGATTACGGAGTATAACAAGGAAATACACCCCACAACCTCCTCATCTTTTAATTAATAATTGTGTTTAGAATTCTAATGGCTGCTTAATTAATGTTAGTAAAAAATTTAAGATTAAAGTTTCTAAAAATTCAATTGATGGTACTCAAAAAAAAAAGAAAAATACTATTTAAAAAAGTAAGATAAAAAATAAAAGAATTTAAAAGTTAAGTTTTAAATTCGGTACAATCTATTGGAAATAATCCTTAGTATCGAACTCACGGATAATTGCCAAACGATTAGTGTGATATATGTGTCCTTCGATTTCCCCACATTCCAGGAACCCACCGAAAAAGAAATGATATTCCAGAACTCGGGACGGTAATCCGAACCCTTCGTCCCCTATTTACTACCAAAAGGTTACCATGACAAACATCCTATAGGGAATTTCTCGCCATGTTGGCGAGTGATAATTTGGCGCCAAAGCAGTAACTGTAACCGAGGCACCTCGATAGGAAATCATCCCTTTTAAAGAACAAAACAGATGTATATGTCTAATTCATGTATCGGGCGACTTTTAAATTTATAAGCAAATAATTGTTTACTAAAGCGGACGATTAGAGAGAGAGGAAGCACTCAATAGAGATAGGGAAATGTTAGGGAGAAATGAAGGAAATCTCAGAGAGTCAGAGGACTGAATGTGAAAAATGCTCGAGGAAAAGAATAACTGTAGAGGAATAAATATATGAGTATATATGAATAAAATGCGTTCTCTAGGAAATTAAAAATACATTGGTTTAAATTGTAGATGGGTAACTGCTAAGTAAACTCTGTGATTTACATACAACAGTGGTCCTCAACAAGGCACACTCTGATTCTAACTATTTAAAATCCTTCAAAATGAAAACAAGATATGCAGATTTCTTGGTTCACCTTAAGACACCTGTCGAAAATGGTGTCTAGAGCTTTCTAATTTGTTTGCCACCTGAACTCTTGGCTTGACTGTAAACGTGGTTTGGTTTAAGAACTTTTTCTGCCTGGATTTTGAACTTTCTTGTTAATAGTCAGTCGTATTAGATGCGATTTTTGTGTCTGTATGTCTATTATTTTGTGTGTCATGTCGTCATTAAAAAAGTATTGTAAATATATATTTGAATTGACGAACTACTTCCCCGTCCTTTTGGATATCTTATTCTTAATATTCCGTAAAACTGGAAAGAAATTTATTATGAAATCTTTCTGGTTTCGGTGGATTGTTTTCAACCGTTTTGGCGAGGTAAAAACACCGTCATGACTGACATTTTCAGACTAGGTGAAAGAAAAGGCACTGTGAAAGAACATGTCACGTATCTTGCCCTCTGAACAATATGCCTCTTAAGCCGAGAACGAATCCCACTTGTGAACCCATTAATAGTTTGACTTAACCCCTACCAGAGAATCATGACTATCAACCTCGCTTTAGTCGGTTTTGTTCTGCACATCCAAGAGACCCCTTTACGACCAGCTATCACTCACAACCAGAAATAACTTGGGTTGTTTTCGCGGTCAAACTGGGACATTTGGAAAAAAGAAAGCCACTCGCTCTTTATGTGCTCTCGTCTGGACGGACCTTTACAGCTTTACCTGGCGTCGCGTGGATGCAAGATCGTGATATCCATATGTGGGGTCTTCTGAAAAGCATTACTTTACACATCAGTTTGGTGACAGAGTTATATCCCGCTATTTCACGCTTCCGATGCCATCAAGGTCTTCGATCTCACTCACATGGATTTCTGGCTGTGGAGATACTTCAAATCTAAGGGATCGGCAGATCTAAAATCTATCTAATCAGCAAACTATTGAAAATGCCACCACGCATCGGGTTCAATGCATTCCTCATGTCATGGTACATACCTCAGTGCTATTCACCATTTGTCGCATGTAAAGTGCCATCGTAGGTGAAGGATGCCAAGTAGAAATTTGTGAAACACATTAAAATGTTTTGGCTATTTGTTGCTTCTCTGCTTTTATTAGATGTTTTCCTTTTCTTCGTAGTCTGTCTAGAGTAGGCGATTTTTTGTGCCACAGAAACCATTCCAAAGTTATTCGTGGTGTTTTGCTACGGAGATCACATTGCAATAAAAAGAAAGGGCTTGTTGCTATTTGAAATTTTCGAAATTTTGTTACTTTAACAGTAACACCTTATAGGTTAAATGGGTTTTTTTCTATGTGTTTCTTGAATGGATACTTCAAAATAAGTTAAAACAAAATTTTGTTCATTTTATGTGAACTGTATGATAGCTAGCCGCTCATATATCTAGAAAGTTTTTAAATCACCCTGTATATATTAAGGTGAATTATATTTAGTGCAAAAAATAACTATCATTTTAATTTTTCCTATTTATTAAAAATGAATTTCATTTTATGGAAATAATCGGCCTCTTAATTTATTTTATGTGGCTTTAGCATTTTGGCCATTATATGATATTGCGATTATCGATTGGCTAAACAAGTAACATTAAAAAATAGCCATACTGTGTTAATCTAGTTCGGTAAACGATTGTGACGCAATTAGCTCGTGGTTGATTCAAATGTTGTTTACAATACACAAAATGTGAGAATAAAATTTGAAAGTATGAGTTAACCTACAGGTTAAAATATATTTGTGTTTCAATAGGTTAGTAAATTAGCTCTAAAAGGAAGAAAAATAGTAATATATTTTTCCCATTTACAACATTGCTTACAATTAGCAAGTTGAATACTCATTTTCATTGAAATGGGATGCACAATTGATCACTTATTCACATTTTTCAATTGAGAGAATGGCTAGAAAACTCAGTCTGTTCTGGAAAGTTCATGTGTTCAATCTCAGCTAAAGTTCTGTCTGTTGATTCATTGTGATCCTTGAAAATGTCGAATGAGACGATGCACTACAGATAATCTTTTGAATATGAATAAAGTTCTGCTGAGAAATAAAGATCTCTAAAAATACATGGATTTGATTAATCGTCATGTCAACAATCATTGTATGCATGAAGTGCAAGCTCAAATTCATTGCAAAATAAAATGCAATCAATAAATTTTGGGAGAACATAACGATTTTTTTGATAAATTGCTTATTATTACTTTTTTTTTCACATTTGAACGAAATGCACTGCGGAGATGTCGAATATCAAACAATTCTAGCAAAGTGATTGTGAGCATTCAGGTTTCTTTATGTTTTGACTTAGATAAGATAAATCAGCAACACCTTAGCTAATGAAACTCGTATTACCACTTTGTTTTGCAAACAGGAGACGTGAAAAAAAAAGAGCATATTAGTTCATTTGCATCCACAATTCTAATACATGTCAGATTTGAGTTTGCCCTTTAGAAATCTCTTGTTTTAGATTTTATTACATGTATAAGGTTATGCCAAGATGTTGACAGGAGCAGTTTAATCTCGAATATTCTTTCTAGCTGTGAATATGATATATGTAATTGTTTTTGTTCTGAAACACTGAGTGTACTAATTGTCATCTTAACTATTTTACACTCACGCTCTTAAACACAATAATAAAACTGAACAATGCAACGAATAAACCGACTAATAATTAAATCTTAACTAAAAAACTTATAACTGCCTATATGTAGTAAACCAAAAATAATCTGGAAGAGATAAATTAGCTCGAAACACCCGCATATTGAAAATTTTTCTCTGGTTTTTTTTTCTTCTTTTGTCTCCAACGGTATAAACTAATTTCAGTAGTCGGTTTCTTCAATCGCACGTGTGATTGAATATTAGTTCAGATCGAATACTTTTTTGCTAAAAGCTTTCAAGCTTTACGCTATTGCAATAGCATTATTTAAAGGGCAATGGGAGAGGATGAAGCTTAATTCCCGTAAGGTCGATACAATTTAGATATAAGCTTAAAAACTTTCCTTATTTAACTTGCTAATTTCTTTCGTCATTTTTCTTTGGTGCTTCACGCGCACCAATAGGAAAGCCACCAAAAGTCTCGGAGAAAATACAGAAAATTCATATAAAAACCGCAGGCTGTTAAGTTTTGATAGATAAATGAACTATGGATCTAAAATGCTGTTTTCAACCTTGCCCAAGAAATATTGCTTCCGGATCTTAAAAATTGAGGGGACACCAAATACAAGTGTGAACGATTATCGAGGGTTTTTTTTTTTTTTTTTTTTAATTAATTTATTTATTTATTATTATAAAAATGAAGGATTGTTTTTAAAGTGATCTTTTAAAAGATTGCGGAATTGCATTGGTGGACAAATGGAAAAAGAAAAGAAAAACAACTCCTGCAACAAATATCTATATTTATATATATGTATACAGATTTCCTATTCTTAAATCCTATACTATAATTATGGGTACTAGGATTCCGTAATCATGGCCTCCAAACCGCTATTATTTTAATATAATTATCATTTTAATAATAATATAAAGTATTTAAATCCAACAACAATTTTGGAGCACTCAATTTCAGATTTCGTGAAGCTATTAATGTAACCATTTCTTAGGTATAGCTTATAAGAAATTTTTTTTATTTTCAACAATTATTTTTACACAAAGATGTTAGAAAAGAGAAATGAAAAAGCCATAACTAAAAATTCTTTACTTTTCCCAGTATCAAACCCTTTTTATGAAGATTTGTTGTTCACTTCATCGATTATTTTCCTTCTTTCCTTCTATTAAAGATTTTTCATGATGCTATCCTAAAAAAATGAACGGCAAATACACCTGAAAAGGAATGCAAACAAATATTTCCTTGCTAACTCCATTTGAAAACGACTTAGTATTTTGCAGTGAGATGATTTTTAACTTCTTTATTTTTGGGCATCGCCAACGCACTCCTAATTGCACCGATAGCTTTAGTTTTTTTCGATCTCTTGCTTTAATTGTTCTCAAGCAAGAGACGTTTCTCTCAATGTTTCATTTTATTCAATCATTTAAGCAACTTCATTTTATGCACATGTTTTAATTAATTTAAGATGTGGAGGTTTTGGGGTTCTTAAAACAACCCTCGGAACTCCGCCACTAACCGGCAAGCCCGTTGCCCCATCTTTTCTGCATCGAATTTTTTTAAGTATTTTATTTATTTATTCATTCGGTTTTACGGCTCGTGATGCGTTACAGTGAAATTATATATGCAGTCAGCGGAATTGGCATTTATGCATATATAGAGTTCTAGCAAATGAATTCTGCTATTATCAAGTTCAAATGCGGGCCTGATGGCCAAGTGGCAAGCGCTCTGACGCTCGGTACCACATAGTTCGAGTCCCGGCGGTGCCCCTGGATGTGTGTAGCTGTTCGGAAACCTCTTTTTAAACCATAGGTCCCGGTCTAATAACATCGTAGAGCATCGTGGGGGTAGTATTACCAACAGCATATCTTCAAGCTACATGTACCTCTTGGGTAGTGTTAAATGAGTAACGTCAGTGCAGCAATTGCTAATGGCATAAAGATTTTTTTTCTAATGCAGCTGTAAAACACATACACAGCTGTCTTGGATGCCTTAAGGCAAGCGCTGCACAGACGTTACTCACTTTGCGCTACCCAGGGGGAGCGTGTAACTTGAAGATAAGCCACGGACGCGGAGTAACAATGCCCCCGCGACGCTCTACTGTCCTATTAGACCGGGACCTACCGTTTAAAGTGGATTCCGAACCCCTATAAACATTCATGGCATCGCCGGGACTCGAACCCGAAACTGTGGTACCGAGCGCTAGCCACTCGCCATTCATGTAAAGAGGGAACACCTTTTGGGCCGTTCGAATGCATTGAATGAAAACATATGAAGAAAAAAATCACTTTTTTTTTTTTTAAATATTGTTATTCGTTTTCAATCCAGGAGGCGAAAATTCCCATTTTTTCCGTTCGTTCAATCATGAAAGTCAGCGATTTTACGGCAACCTTTCGTTGTTAGACATTAAAATTATTATTTTTTTAATGGGATCACTATTCAAACAGGCCATTACACTGAAAATATATAAATCGTACACGAGACCCACCGATGTGAAAGAGAAATTTAAAAAAATCAACTTAAAAAAGACTTTTAATTCAAAAAGCAACAGCGTATGAATCCGCACGAGGTCATTGCTTCGAGAAATGAGCAGACTCGACAGCGATTGTGACGCTATGTCCCGCATCGATAGTTGGGCAAATATTCGAATGTTTGGGTGGGTTTTATTGAAGCTATCTAGAAATTGGAAAAGAAAACGAGGCAACAAGCGCAGAAATAAGAACATTTAAAAAATCAAAAATTTTAAATGGGTGACGGAATTAGAAAATGCGCTCAGACTGTCACTTTCGGAGTTGTGAGCTCATTAAGAAAACTGATTAAGCTCCTTAAAAAATTAAATTAAAGAATTGAATATGGGGGAGAGCGCTATCATTTGATCAAGAGGAATTTAATTTTCGGAAAAATGGACTAATGAATTTGGCTCATTTATCTAACCAGGAATGTAATTCATAAGTTCAGAAAGTTGGAAAAAAAAAAAAATTTAGAAATGGCTAATGGAAGAAAACTTACAGAAAATAACTTCCGAAGAAAAGAGCTCGTTACAAATGTTGATTAAAACCTGAACAAAATGATATGGAAGAAAGTATACAGAAAAAGATCAGTGGTGCAATTCACTCATTTGCAATAAAATTGTTCCAATACTAATCGAAGAGAAAGAAGTTTCGAGCGAAAAGAACTGCAAAAAATGGGCCCAAAGGGTTAAGAGCAGGATGTAAAAAGAAATTCTTGAAAATAAAATTCAACGACAGCGATTCTTTCGCAACATAGACACTATCCCGTTTATGAATGTATTCGTTCCAACTAGAACTCTTTCTAAACAATAAACACCGATTCTACTCTGATCGACAAAGTTCCCTGCACAACGCCCAAGCTCAAAAGCAGCTCAACGGAACTACCGCTACGCAGCCACAACAAACCAATTGTCGCATGCGAGACTCTTTCTACTAAAAAAAGAAGTCTTCTTCTTTCCCGCTTACTTTATATTTCACACCTGTTATTTTACTTCGAGAAGAACGATCTCCTTCTATGGTCTGAGCCGCATAGAAAAGAGTGATTCTAAGGGCAAAGGCATAGTTTGTGAATCACCGTGGCTTTATGGACTGCGCGTTGTGAGTCAAGAATAAGACTGTCACAAAAGGCACTGGCTCATTAAAAACAGGGGTTACATTGGTACGACTTCTTTTGGTGAGAACGCACGTCAACTTGAGTCCTCCAGAGGCAGGGAGGGAGTTGAGAGATACGATTGTGCAAGTTGTTTAAAATCGTGTTTCTTTTCGGTGTTCGTGGATGATCAACGTTCATGGCGGTTTGGCGCGCGCGGCAAGTCGTTTACGCGAATATTAAATTTTAATGGTGAGATCCGTGGATATATATATAATTTTAACTTGGCAAGGAAGAGCTCTGTTTATATTATGTAAAATCGCTGAAAAATATCCCAAATTTAAAAAAAATTAATGAAAAAAAAAAAAAAAGGAAAAAGTAAATGCTCGAGCAGAATTGAACAATGCTGATGAGACTCATATAGCAAGGAGTACAATTACGGATGGGCAAAAGGACCTAAAAAACCCCAATTTAAAAAACTTAAAAGTTGCTAAATGAGCAAGATAAAAATGTGGGAGAGGCTTAAGATTTGGAAAAAATTGACAAGGAACTACCGTCGAGTCTATGTGGAAAAATTTGAATAAATATAATCCAGTTGATTATATTCAAAGTCAAGCCAGAAGGATTTAAAAAAATTTAAAACGTTAAAAAATAATCTTATCGCAAACATGACTAAGATGATGATTTTAAAAATTTATTAAGAATTAAACGATAAAATAAATAATCGTTCATCATCAAATAAATAATCGTAATCATAATAGTTCATATTCGAAATAGTGACATATTTTTGCGAATTATCGATAGAAATTTTAGCCGTTTATCTATCCATTAAGAATCACTCAATCGTATGGATGCAGGCTTTACAAGAGCCCTTCCGACGACTCCACCAGGCTTCAGACGGCGCAACCTCCCGATAGCCCGCGGCCTACCTTCTCGTGGTGCCGCACGTACTGGTTTGAACTATAACGAAGCGTCTATCTTCTGCTTTCAGTTAGAGATAGAATCATTGCAAAAGCAAAAAGGACTCGCAGAAAATCATTAATATAAATAAAGAGTTTTTTTAATAAGAAATATAGTGCGCAGCGAGCGTGCGAAAAAGGTCTCAGATTCGAATCCTGACACGATTTGCATTGCAGGCACTCGTTTCAGAAACAAGAAGATTTGATGTTGATCCAGCACAGTTTGGTATCGATAAGCCGACTTCTGGTTTCCTCGCATGCGACGCTAAAATGCGGACAGTTACCCCGTAAACGTCCTCCCGTCAAAAGCAAAAAGGACTCGCAGAAAATCATTAATATAAATAAAGAGTTTTTTTTTTTTAATAAGAAATATATATTTATATTCAAAAATTTTAGAGGGGGAAAGTTAATAAAATTTAAATGAGAAAAATCCGTAGAAATAAAGGCTAGCGAAAGAGTCCTATAAAACCGGCTCATCTGACAAGAAAAGAAATACAAAAAAGGATGGCGTATGTAGGGGGAAAAAACAACTTAAAGAGGGGAACGAATAGTTGGGGAAAAAGAATGGGAAAATAAAGAGACGATTGGATTCAAGGTCAGCGCCGATGCATGCAATTATGCTGAACTCCCCCCTCTCCGTACAACTTTTCAAACCGATCGGATATTTTCCCTGCTCGCTCGTTGTTCTCAACTACACCCACGCAATGGCTTTTATGCAAGTAGCTGTTTTTTTTTTTTTTTTTACTTTTATTTGCCTCTTCGTCCTCTTTCATATCAGCACGTGGAGATGAAAGCCTGTGAGGCCAAGGTTCTCCACCCCCATTGAAGTTTTAGCATAAGTATCAAAATTTGAAGCAATTATATTTTAAACAGCTTTTCCTTTTAAAGATGACATATTAATCCTCTCATAACAGATTATAAATACATTTTTTTTGGCCAAAGAAACACAACCGATTATTGTTATTTTAATTATTTCTATGTTATTATTAAATATCTTTAAACGCAAGATACTTCATTCAGTTTAATAAAAGTTGTAAAAACAAATCCGAAAAAATTTTTTTTTTTTTAAGAGATATTATTTCTTCCCGATATGAAATGAGCAGCCAATTTTTCAGAATCCGTTAGATACACCATCATAAAAATCATGCAAAGACTTGTGTTTTAGAAAAGAATACATCATAGAGTGGACGAAAGGTTTTTAATTATTGTAGTAATAAAAATGCTCCGATACAATTTCAAGAGCAACTCGTGACACAGAGGCAATGTGCGCAGCGAGCGTGCGAAAAAGGTCTCAGATTCGAATCCTGACACGACTTGCATTGCAGGCACTCGTTTCAGAAACAAGAAGATTTGATGTTGATCCAGCACAGTTTGGTATCGATAAGCCGACTTCTGGTTTCCTCGCATGCGACGCTAAAATGCGGACAGTTACCCCTAAACGTCCTCCCGTCGGCGAGCTCAACGTGGTAGTGCCAGCGTTGCACAATTTATTTTAAATGTTTATTTAAAAGTCTAAGGAAAGAATTAAAAGAGTTGGTAAGGGAAAGGAAATGACAAGATTATCTGCATCACAAAATATATAAAAACAAACAACAACAAAGGAAACTTTAAAGAAATACCTGGGTCGTGGCTCAATGGCAACGTGCACCACTGGTGAGCACGACGGCGGTGGTTCTGGCGGCTTTGTTGTAAGCCCTGTTTCAAAAAACGAGGAGACTCAATGACGTTTGGGATATTCTGCATCTTGCTTCGTGAGTTGGACTACCTGGTACAAGTTTTCACCCATAAGATACGCACATGCGGGGTAGTTCCTCCTAAAAGTCCTTTCGGAAGGCACTGTCCTCCTTCTTGGAGCAGAGGTCAGACATCTACCTACGGGTGCTACATCAGTAACAGAAGCTTCCCCCTTCCATGATAACATTAAATTAAAAAAAATGTTAAAAAGTTGCACAGTTAAAAAGTTTAATACAATATTTGACTTTTAATCGTACATTTTTTCCGAATCGGAACTTTAAAAATCTCATTATTCATTTCACAGAATATTTA
>BPLR01007504.1:0-64920 GCA_021605095.1 Caerostris extrusa
TATCTGAATAAAAAAATTCATACATATTTCTTAGAGAAGCAAGTTAATATAAAGTTTTTTTGCTTAAGGTATGCTTATATGAATTGTATATATGATGGTCTATTAAATATTAATTTTGCAATTTTTATGATTTTCAATTTTCGATCTTTTACAATTTTTTTGTTATAAAGATGGATTTTTGATAGAATTTGAAAATAAGAAACTACAAGAAATAAATTATTTTTTGTTTTTCAATTCATTATTGGGCCGTTTCAAACTAAAAAACCAATTTATACACGTACAAACAAAAACACACACATACAATTATAGATATACAATATTTAGTACATTTAAAAACAGATAATTGAGATTCGTGGAAGGATTCCATTTCAGAGCCGAAAATCCAATACTCAGCTATGCACAAGATGCCCGAAATATATTTTCTTTCGTGATGAAAGTCTGTATGCCAACTGCTAAATAATAAGCAGAGTTGCATTAAATATATTTCCTCTCGACCGATTATAAAGCAAACGTTTCTCATCGGGAGCGCAAATTGTGTTGTACTTCCTCTTGGGTGAGAGTTTCGAGGCCAGCTAACCATTGCTCATGATGCCGCAGGGGCGCTCTTTTATAGTGCGAGGGAGGAAGCACGGTTACAAGTTGTAAATGCTTTAATTTGAATGGATTTTACATAAAAATATCGCGTTCAAGTGTGAATCATTTCCAAATATGTTATTCGATGAGGGCTCACAATAATTCTTGATATATTTTTCAAATCTTAAAAAACGTTTATGCTGTTTAGAAGATTAAAAAAAGTATCGAGTAATCTCGAAAAATAACTTTTTTAATAAGAAACTTTAAAAAGAAATCTTAAAGTATCGTTTATAAAAAGAAGCTTAAATTAAATATTTTTAATTACTCTTGAACGTAATTTTCCATCCAAAACATTCTTAAATCAAATAATCTAAGAGTCATTATAAAAACCTAAAATTCTTTGATAGCAAGGAACATCGCTCCGGAACCGAACGGTAGAGAAATAATAAATGCAAACTCGATCCTAAGCGCTCATGTAAATGAGATCCACAAACCACTGAACTGAATGAAGCCATTAGAAGACAGTTTTCTACTCCCAAGAAAAAGTTTTTTCTTTCTAAAGAACACACTTCTTTTCTACTTGAGAAATATTTAAAATAACATTACAGAGGTTCCACCGAGCATTATTGAGTCTTCCCCTATCCTTTGGGGTGTATTTATATATTTTACTCTTATCCATCCACCATGGATCTTTTTTTTTTTTTTTTTCTTTTTCTAAACGAAAAATCTCCCAGATTTCAAATTCAAATCTAATTGGACTCCAGGGCGTAAATTATCCATGCTAAACTATTTAGTTGGAAAAATTTCAGTTTAAAAAAATTGTTTCCGTCATCTCATTTTAATTGGTCTTGAATTTTCCCAAGAAGGCACCTGGATTACTTCTAAGGGAATGTAACACAATCTTAAAAAATGTATATGAGGTATACTTAAGCTGGTATAAAGAAGAAATAAAGGTGAGACAAATATAAGGAAATTTAAATTGAGTTAATAATGGTTATTTGTGATGCATGTTAATTATTTTTTGTGATGTAAAGCTAACTAAAAATTAAAAACTATGTAGACAGTTTAAAGTGTGTTTACAAAAAAAAAAAAAAAATCGTGAAATTTTTGCGAAAGAATTTATAATTATAAGGAATTTTAATTAAAATGATTTTTAATTTATTCAGCAATTAGTGTTTCCTGAAGTTTATTATTAATGCTTTATTTAATTTTAGCTGTATTTATATGAATTATAGATATATGATGGTTTATAGAATACTTATTTTGCAATTTTTGATCTTTTACAATTTATTTTGTTATAAAAATGAATTTTTAACAAATTTCAAAAATAAGGAACTACAAGAACTAAATTATTTTTTTTCCGCTAATTTCTGGACGTTTCACAGTAAAAAAATTTACACACACACAAACACCACACATACATTTAGAGATATGCAATATTTAACACATTTAATGACCGATAGTTTAAAAATTCGTATAAGTTACGTATAAGTATAAGATTACGTATATTCATTTAAATTCCACTTCTAAGCCGAAAACCGGATCTCAGCTTTGCATAGGATAAGCGAAATATATTTTCTCTTGTGATGAAAGTCTGCGTGCCATCTGACAAATAATAGGCAGAGTTGTTTAAAATATATTTCCTCTCGGGATGAGAAACTATAAGTGGGAGTGCAAGTTGCTTTGTACTTCCTCTCGGGTGAGAGTCTAGAGGACAACCAACCAAATGCCCTGAATGCTTTAGGGCGCGCTCATGCCAGTGTGTAGGAGGAAGCACGGTTACAAGTTGCAAATGCTTAAAACTTAATTTGAATGGTTTTAGAGCAAAAACCAAATTCACATCAAATATATCATTCGAATTTTGTTTTCTGTGAATCATTTGCAAATATGTTATTCCATGACTCTCACAATTGTTCTTAATCTATTTCCAATTTTTTAAAAATGTTTACGCTGTTAAGAATATTTTTTAAAAAATATTGAGCAATCTCAAAAATCACATTTTTAATAAGAAATTAAGTAAAAATCTTAAAGAAATCTTAAAGAATCGTCGTATAAAAAGAAGCTTAAATTAAATATTTTAATTACTCTAGCCCATAATTTTACATCCGAAACGATCTTAAATCAAATAATCAAGCTTCATTTTTTAAAAATAAAACTAAATTTCTTTGATAGCAATGAATAAAGAAAAAAAAATCGCTTGGAACCGAACGGTAGAGAAATAATAAATGCAAACTCAGATCCTAAGCGCTCATGTAAATGAGATCCACAAACCACTGAAGTGAATGGAAGCCATTAGAAGATAGTTTTCTACTTCCAAGAAAAAGTTTTCTCTTTCCAAAGAACACACTTTTCTACTTCTGAGAAATATTTAAGCCAACATTACAGAGGTTCCACGGACATTATTGAGTCTTCCCTATCCATTGGGGTATATTTATATATCTTACTCTTATCCAACCACCATGAATCCTTTATTTGTTAAATTTTTCTGAAAGAAAAATCTTCCAGATTTCGGAATTTAAGTCAATTGGACTCAGGGGGTAAATTATCCATGCTAAAACTATTTAGTTGGAAAAAGTTCAGTTTAGAAAAATTGCTTCCGTCATCGCATTTTAATTGGTCTTGAATCTTCCAAGAACTTCCTGTGAATTACTTTTAAGTGGAATGTAACCTAATCTTAAAATGTATATGAGGAATACTAAAGCTGGTATAAAGAAGAAATAAAGGTAAGGGGAAAAAATAAAGGAAATTTAAGTTGAGTTAGTAATGATTATTTGTGAGGGAGTTAATTATTTTCTAGGATGTAAAGCTCACAAAGATCTTAAATCTATGTAGACATCTTAAAGTGTGTTTACAAAAAAATAATCATTAAATTTTGAGCAGAAAGAATTTATCAATTATAATTAATATTAATCAAATGGCTTTTTAATTTAATCAGCAATTGGTGTTTCGGTAATGATAAATTCAATTTATATTTAAATAATGTTATACAATATTGAATGTGTTTGATTGAATAAATTTCATTTCAATTACGTTATCTTTTCGTAATAAAAAAATTGTATACATATTTCTCAAAGAAGTAAATTCTTATAAGGTTTTTTGTACTTCAGTTACATTTATATGAATTACATATATGATCTGTAGAATACTTCGTTTACAATTTTTACAATTTTCACAATTTTCAATTTTCGATCTTTTATAATTTTTTTTTTGTGATAAAAAATGAATTTATGATAAATTTGAAAATAAGAAAATGCAAGAAATAAATTATTATTTTTTTCAATATTTCAATTCAATATTATTTTTTTATACTGGGCCGTATCGCACTAAGAAAAAAATTACATACGCACAATCACCACAACATACAATTAGAGATATAAAATATTTAATCCATTTAAAGACACATAATTATAGATTCGTGGAAGGATTCCACTTCTTAGCTGAAAACCGGATAATCAGCTATGCACAGGATGAGCGAAATATATTTTTCTCGTGATGAAAGTTTGCATGCCAACTGCAAAATAATACGCAGAGTTGCGTTAAATATATTTTCTCTTGGATGAGAAAATATAAATAAAACGTTTCTCACTGGGAGCGGAAATTGCTTTGTACTTCTTCTCGGGTGAGAGTCTCGAGGCCAATTAAGCATTTCTCCTGAACGTCGCAGGGGGGGCGCTCTAATAGTGTGTAGGAGGAAGCACGGTTATTAGTTGTAAATGCTTTAGAACTTAGTTTGAATGATTTTTACATCCAAAATATCATTCGAATTTTTTATTTCTGTGAATCATTTCTAAATATGTTATTAGACGGGTCTCCCAATTGTACTTGATACATTTTTCGAATCTTTTAAACCCGTTTACGCTGTTTTGAAGATTGAAAAAATATTCTGGAATCTCAAAATAACTTTTTTAATGAGAAATTTAAACGAAATCTTAATAAATCGTTGAACAAAAGATGCTTAAATTAAATATTTTAATTACTCGTGCACATAATTTTAAATCGTAAATGTTCTTAAGTAATAATCTAGGCACAGTTTATTTAAATTAAAAAAAGAAAGAATTTCTTTGATAGAACCGAATAAAGAAAAAAAATTATTTGGAACAGAATGGTAGAGAAATAATAGATGCAAACTCGATCCTAAGCGCCCATGTAAATGAGATCCACAAACCACTGAACTGAATGGAAGCCATTAGAAGACAGTTTTCTACTTCCAAGAAAAAGTTTTCTTTCCAGAGAACACACTTTTCTACCTCTGAGAAATATTTAAAATAACATTACAGAGGTTCCACGGACATTATTGAGTCTTTCCTATCCATTGGGGTATATTTATATATTTTACTCTTATTCATCCACCATGAATCTTTTTTTTTTAAATTTTTTTCTAAAAAAATTTTCCAGCTAAAACTATTTAGTTGGAATTTCAAAAATTGCTTCCGCCTTATTTTAGTGGTCTTGAATTTTGCAAGCAGCAGTGTGACAGTCCAAACTTCATTTTTGTTCACGAAACTCTATTCTGAGCTTAAAATTAGGGTGAAGCACTAGGTGAAGAGAAATAATTATTTCTTCTGTCTATTTCTTGGGGTTCTAGGACAAAGCCTTTGAAGTCACGACACACGACACTTGCCAAGGAATTGCCTTGCGTGGTTCTTAATTTCGAAATGGTACCATTGCAGACTCTTCCATTAGTTCCCTCACTAAATAAATAAATAATGTATTACATGCAAAAGGGAGAAGTTAAATACTTCAGTAGTTTGCAGAGATGTACTCGTAGCATTTCCTGTAAAAAGTGAGACATCACATTTCATAGAGACGTGGATTTTCTTTGTGTCATTTAAATATTTATGACAAGGAATGACACAGTGTGAAAAGAATGTTTCAAAATGGAACGAATAAAGAAAGATTCTTTCTCCTTATCATTCAAATCACGATACTTTAAAAGGGAAATATCGTTGCTAGTTTTATTTTGGACATTTTTATAAGTTGGTGATTTTATCAGCATAGAAAATAAAGCGAAGCTTAAAATTTAAAAAAAAATTTAAATTTAAAAAGTTATTCTAAATTATTTTATAATAATTTATAATAAATGAATAATTATATAATAAATGGATAATTATATAATAAATGAAAAAAATTATTTTTAGATTAACAAAAATAAATTGATTGACTTCATTATTGTTTTTAATTTTAGATGTTATAGCACGAAAATTACCATGTATATTTTATTTTATTGTAGTAATAAATTTATGAATATATTTTATTTAAAATTCTCTTTGATAACTTTTTTTATTGTATACACTTAAAAGTATATGTAATTATATATAAATACTGGATTTGATTGTATTCATCTAATGTAGCGACGAAAACAAGAATTACGTTACATGGTCACTTTATAAAGAAACAACCCATTATTCTAACAATGGATACTTTAAAAAGTCATTCACTTGTTTCAAATTTCCGTTCTTTTGAACTATGAAGAATCAAGTCTTTTGTCACGATAATTTAATGCTATGAAGCCAGCAAATATTTGCAATTCATGAAAAGGTCTTTTCGGAATATGGCCTTTTATACTTAAATAGCAGTGTGACAGTCCAGACTTCATTTTTGTTCACGAAACTCTATTCTGAGCTTGAAATTAGGTGAAGCAGTAGGCGAAGAGAAATAATTATTTCTTCTGCCTATTTCTTGGGGTTCTCGGACAAAGCCTTTGAAGTCACGACACTCGACACTTTGCCAAGGAATTGCCTTGCGTGGTTCTTAATTCGAAATGGTACCATTGCAGACTCTTCTATTAGTTCCCTCACTAAATAAATAAATAATGTATTACATGCAAAAGGGGAGAAGTTAAATACTTCAGTAGTTTGCAGAGATGTATTCGTAGCATTTCCTGTAAAAAGTGAGACATCACATTTCATAGAGACGTAGTTTTTCTTTGTGTCGCTTAAATATTTATGACAAGGAATGACACAGTGTGAAAAGAATGTTTCAAAATGGCAAAATGGAAGGGATAAAGAAAGATTCTTTCTCCGTATCATTCAAATCACGATATTTTAAAGGCAAATATCGCTGCTAGTTTTATTTGGGACATGTTTATAAGTTTGTGATTTTATCGTGATAGAAAAATAAAACTATGAGTAAAATAAAATTAATAAAAAGTATGGAATATTCAAAATTATTTCACAAGACTCATTTAAAAATGAAAAAATGATTTTTAGATTTAAAAAAAAAAAATAAATTGTATGACTTGATTATTGTATTTAATTTTAGGAGTTAAAGTACGAAAATTTGTTAAATCTTAAATTATTAATTAGATATTGAAATCAAGCATGCACACACACACACACACACACACACACACACACACCATACACAAAAATCGTCTACCTGAAGTTGAAATATGAAAAATAGTTATGTAATAAATAATAAAAATAATATATGTAAACAATTAATATTTTAATTCATAGTTATAATTTAAATATTAGTTATTTATATGTATTATTTTTTATTATTCCTAAATAAATTTATTAATATTTTATAATATTAATAATATAAAACAATAATAAATATATATTCTTTTCATACATACTGCATTCATGTTTTATACTGTAGTATACAACTATGATTCTTTTAGATATCACATTTTAATTTAACTATATTTTTCAATATTACATAGAAAAATGAAATGTGAAAAAAAAAAAAAAAAAAAAAGATGTAGAGCAGTTATAAGACTTTTGTATATGGTTCTTAGACATAATTTGAAACCAAAAAATATTTTATAATCTCAATTTTTAAATTTTAAAATGTTAACTATCATAATTCATATTATTTATAATTCATATTATTAGATCCTAGAGTAAATTTGTTATATTAATTAATCACTTTATTTATTATTTCAGTCTATAATCATCCAAGACATATGCAGTTATCCGAATTCAATAATAATTATTCAAAACTCCAAAAAAAAAAAAAAAAAAAAAAAAAAAAAAGAATTAGTTCAATGTGTATCCTTAATTAAACTGGAAGAGCGTTATAATTTATTTCATATTTGTTAAAATAATTTTTACTTATATATACTAAAAATTAAGTGAAGAATGTTTTCCATAAAATTATGTTAACTTAATTATAAATGTGTTTTTTTTTCTATTTAAATTCCTTTTCTTAGTACAAACTTAACAGTCTGAATTTAATGAAAATTCAAAGATTTGCTGCAAGGACGCCAAATCAGTCTCATAATATTAATTAGTTAATTTCAAACTGGCAATTTTCATTATTTTTCAAACGATCATTATCTTGTCATTATTTTTTAATCATTTAATATTTTATATTTATATTTGCTATCATTTAATATTTTTCATTCATTTTTTTTCAATTTCAATTAGTCCTTTGGCCTATTTAAAAGCTAGTACTTCAAAGATTAGAAAAATATAAATATATCTAGCATCTTTATATTTCGTATAACTCGATCCTAGATAATTTTTTTATATTAATTAGTCACTGTACTAATTATTTCAGACTATAATCATTAAACACATATGCAGTTATTCGAATTCAATAATTATTATTAAATACCTACAAAAAAAAATTAATACGAAAAATGCCCTTACTTAAATTGGAAGAGCTTTGTAATTTATTTCATATTTGTAAAAATAATATTTCTTATGCGTGCTAAAAATTAAGTGAAGAATGATGTTCATAAATTTATATTAACTTAATTATAAAATGTTTTTCTTAGCTATTTAAATTCATTTTTCTTAGTACAAATTTAACGGTCTGAATTTAAAGAAAATTCAAAGATTTGCTGTAAGAACGCCAAAAAGTGTCATAATATTAATTAGTTAATTCTAAACTGGCAATTTTCATTATTTTTCGAACAAAAATAATAGTGCATAATACAAAAAAAAAAAACTATTGTTTCAAACACATCAGATAAAAGGAAAACAATATTTTAAACTATAAATTTTTCAATTTCACCACACCTCACCCCCTTACCTAGGGCTGTGTGCTTTTATACTAGACTACCAATTAGTTTACTTTCACTGAAAGCGTTTTAAATTTATTATGTAAAATGTTTATAAAAATCTTTCACAGAAAGTGTACTAATTCCAATAAACTCCTACTTTCCAATGATAGAAAAAAATGTAATAATCACAATAAAAAAAAGTGAACTTGCTTTACAAATAATTAAAGTTTAATATAAAAGTCGAGTTTAATTAGTTAAGCATAGTAGCATTCGTGGAAGTCAGATTAGAACATTTGTTTATGGTAAGATTAGTTTGTGAAAATGTAAACACTGTAATTTAAATGTTTTTCCTATTACACTTCTTTTTTAAAATACAAATTAATTAAATATATTTTTATTGTAAATATTTTATTTCTTGTCGCCTGTACTGTGATATTTTAAATTTATTTGTCCTTTTTAATTTTTATTATGTACTTGTAAATTTTAAATTAACAAATTACTTTATTGCTAAATGTATTTATTTCTATGATACTGAGCTTATGCGATCGAATAAATGTGGAAATTTATATATTTATTTTAAATTAGTACTACAGTATAATTAAATATTTTTAACTAATTTGATATCAAAATTTTTAGGAAAAATAATGCTTGGTAGTTATTTGTGCGAATGAATAAAATTCTTTTAAAGGTATTTGTTCAATTTATTTTAATATAAAAATGTTTATTCTCATGTTTAATGAAAATAATTTCAAGAATATAAATTGTTAGAACACAAAATATATGAATTGGGTGCATGATAATTCAAATGTATAAATTGCATATTAAAAATTAAGTATGAAGATTTAAATTCAATAATATATTTAACAGGTTCATTTTTGCAATTTAAATATACATATTTAAATTAATTTAAATATGAATGTTTAAATTGCCAAAATGAACCTGTAAAAATTAAAATGTATTATTTATTTTTGCTGTATACTACAGGCTATTCATACTATTATTTTTTTTTTTAAATTAAAGCTACTAAGAATTCATAAAGAAGAACGTGCTGCCCCCAAACTTGTAGAAAAACATAACCATATTCGTGTTAAAAAAATGAAACAAAGGGAAAACAAAGAAGAATGCTTCTGCTCAACCATTATTAGATATACTAGAAAGTATTTTAAATTTTCTATAACTTGTGCTTTAAAAAATAAAATAAAATCTCAAATGTATTATTTCTTTTTATGATATTGGATGTCATTCACACTATATTTTTGTACGAAATTGGAACTTCAAAGGAAAACAAAAACGTGGAGTTGGAATTCTCATTTTTAAAGAGAACTGAACCATAGACGTATTAAAAGTGTAAGAAAAAGAAATTAAATAATGATTTTGATCAGCCTATCATAGATATACCATAATGTATTTTTATGTTACATTATATTAATGGAATTCTAAAAATAAAATGAAAACTCAATTTTATTGGTACTAGATATCATTTATTCTATTATATTTTCTTATGATATGTAACCTATTGAGCATATATAAAGAAGAATTTGCTGCACGGCAACTCTCAGAAAATATGAAAAATTCCTTTTTTTTTTTTAAAGAAAACTTAACCATATTCAGTAAAAAGTAATGAGTCAGTCTTAGACATAATGGAATGTATTTTATATTTGCTATAAACATTTTTTTTAAAACTAAAATATAACCTAATTGGACAATTTTATGACATATTTTTAGTAAATTTAATCCATCATGTACAGAAGAGAATTGGCTGTACTGAGACAAAAGGAGTATTTGAAATTATTTTTTTATGGAAAAAAAAAACAGTATTTTGTGTTACATGTAAGAAAATACTAACCAGCCAGTCTATGAAAATATATTTACAAATTTTATTCGTCAATCATTTTAAACAACTTTAAGATGAACACATAGCGTCATACTACAAAGAGTCGTGCACAAATCTGAACAACAATGTAACCATCAAGCTAAGCAATCGTTTAAAATTTAAAAAATTCAATGTTTTATGAATACATTATGTATGATAAAACTCCACAAAATATTAAAAAAAAAAAACCCATTTCTTAAAAGTTAAGGTACTTTTTAAAATATCTCGTTGAGGATCACTAACTGAAAAGCATTGAGTTATTCATGAAATTCTGCTATGCAACCCATTTTTTCTGACTGAAGGTAAAAAAAAATCTCTCCACTCAAGCGTAAATGAAACATAGGTTTTAAATTTTTTGTTTCTCCTACGTGGTTAACAGCTAAAAAGTGTACATGTAGTACAAAAAAGCGTCACCTAGTTTAAACAAATTTATATAAAAAAAAAAAATGGAGAGGCCGGATATTGGTTCACCTAGTACCGAAAATACATGCTTGGAATAAAATATATATTCGTTTCTGAAATCGGATTTTTAGTTTTATTTGAGGCCTTTCATTTTGTTTTTATTCCGGGTTTTCTTCTTTTCGACTGCGAATTTAGAGCATCAAATTGATGGATACTACAAGTCGTTTACTTTGATTTCCCATGTGGCCCCAGAGTTGTGTCGGGTATGGGAGAGTTAATATTGCTACCGGAAAATGACGCCACAAAATGTAGTTCCAAAATAATTCCGTCGCTGTGTGCTATTACGTTTAGCGAATGACGATAGGGCGGTGGCTAACGCTAAGTGTGCCTCGTGCAACACTTGCGTGGCCGGCAAGCTAAAAATATACTTTTAAATTGATACTCGCCACTATTACAGAGGGATTTCAAGGTATGAAATTGAAAGTTTTACAGAACGCTTCAAATTCTCAAATGATAATTAATAGCAAAAATTAGTGTAAACAGTTCATGCAATAAACTTATAAATTTTGAATCATGTTTTTATTGTTACAAATGAATTTCCTTTTATACATTTATTTATAATGTAATTTTTTTGTTTTTTTATTTAATATTTTACTTTATTTGTTCCTAATTCACGGATATTTATTATAAGGTAAAAAGCTCCTAATATACTGGGCGGCCTAGTGACCAAGTGGGTAGAGTTCTGGCATTAATACTATAGTTTTTAGATTCGAATTCTGGCCTTGGCATGGGTGCTGTTAGTGATTCGAAATCCACTTTAAATTGAAGTTCTCGGTATAAAACCCAAAATTAGTATAAATAATTCCAGCAATATTCTTATTAATTTAAATAATATTTTCATTGTTGCAAATGAATTTGATTTTATACATTTTTTATAATGTAATGTTTTAATATTTTATTTTATTTATTCCAGATTTCTGGATATTTATTATAAGCTATAAGTTCCTAATATACTTGGTGGCTTGATGGCCAAGTGGTTAGTGCTCGCTTTGGTACCATCTCCTTGCGTGATCATGGATTTTTGCGAGTGGTTCGGAATCCGCTTTAGACTAACTTATCCGCTTTAAACCCGGTCTAATTAGCCCGCATGTGCAAGAAATGATCGTAGAGTGACAAACCAAACATAATTGCCGATACCCGGCAATAAATGTATCCGTATGTTTAACAAACTATGGTTAAACCATAGTATCAAGTATCCATGTCCTTGATCACAAATACACTGATATTTGATAGAATCCCCTGTATCTCGTGTACTCACAGACATGTGTGTGCGTTGAAACTTGCATTCTCGTCTTCTTAAATATGAATACACGAGTAATTGAAAATGTACGTTTTCAATAAACTAAAAGTGGCCTAAAAGTGGCTAAGTTTAATTTACATCATACTAATAAGCACCGTTTTATGCATCAAGTTACAGTGAGAAGTAGACATTAAGTATTAATAAACGAAGGGAGGGGGATGATTCTATTATAACTTTTAAATATGATACCAGTCTATCTCATATATATACTAAATATAAAAGACTTTGATCTTTGCAATTTCTTAATATTTACTCCTTATAGTATGAAAAAATAAAACAATCAAGTAACTCATTATAAAACATAGTCAAAGATTTTTCATAATTCATATGCTTGCGAATTCGGATATAAATATCTGCCTATCTGTATACTGAGTTATAAAGAATATTAATAAATATGCATACGGCATACGTTGATCTGTGTTTTTTTTATGCACGGGTTCAATTACTGGATTTATTATCAAAGCAATCCGTGCTGTTATGGAAAAATTGTATATATAGCAATGCCAGGCATACTATTCTACTACATTACGTATCAGGGTAGAGAAAAAAAAAAGCATCTTTCAGTTATTCCATTAAGGGGTTTCAGTAATAACTGTCTTATAACTGCTTTTTCAAATTGGAAAAAAAAATCCAAATTATTTTTTTAAAAATTTAAAAATATATTACTTTATTATCAATTAAATTGGGTGAAATCTTCATAACTGTTATTTAATAGAAACAATAATAAAATGTTCGAAATAAACATATTTGTTAAACTAATTAACATATAATATTCTAACAAATGTATAATTTAACTTTTTATATTATAAATATAAATACATAATATTAAATTAATTAATTATAATATATAATATTTCATTAAATGACATTTTATTTATTATAATATTTTTAAAGTTTTGTGTTATTTAAATAAAAACATTAAAATAAATCACATTTATTTAAACAGAAATAAGATTTATGTAAAAAAAGACTCATTTCATTACACGTTTAAAGTAAAAATAATATGCAAGTGTTGATGGAATAAAATAGCAAAAATGTAAACATTCTTTCATATGGTAATTTCGATTCCTTTTTGTAAATTTGCTTAAGAAAAACAAATTTTTGCACACTTTATTTACATACATCTTTTTTTTAAACAAAAATCACCCAAAATATTTTTAAATTTATTATTAAAACTTCCTGAATTTTAATATATAAAAAGAGTTATTTTCATTTTATATTTTGTTTCAATTAATTCAGAAATTATTTTTAAAAATTTATTTTTATACAATTTACAAAATGCTCATAAATAATCATGTTTCTTACAAACATTTTTACTTATTTTATAATCAGTAAAACAGTTGCAGTAAAAAACACTATTTTAATCAAGAAGTATTTACTTAGTAGGAGTGAATACTATTTGTCATAATTACTGTGCTATTTTACATTTAAATTCAATTAAATATCTTTCAAAAATTAATGTAAATTATTCATCCAGTAAAAAACCGGTTTTCATTAACGTAATAAACATTGTTCGAATTCTTTAATTACTTTTAATTTTATTTCGCTAATGGATAAAAAAATATATTTGTCTCAAATGGTTACATACTCATTAATTTCTAAAGAAACCATTAAATTCGAAAAAAACTGGCTTTTTATTCCTCATTTCCCAGCTACGTTATTTTTTTTATCCTTTTAATTACTACTTAATGACACACTATAAATTACCTTGAATTCATTTTGTTATTGAAAACATAAATGAAAAGACTCCATATTAACATTTTTTTTAAAACAAATTTGTTTGTAAAATTAATGTATTTTATTGTATGTATTTAAAATAAAAATTCCTTAAAATATATAAAACTTAAAAAACTCTTTCTAAAACTCAAATATTTTTATTTAGAGTTTATTTAAACTTCGAAAAAAGAAATATAGACAGTAAAGTATTTTTTTTTATCTTTTCTTTACATTTTATATTTTACAAGACAGTTAACGTTAAAATTTATTCTTTTATATACATACATACATACACAAAACAATAATAAAGTCTAGTTTTAAGAATAACAGCATTTAACATATTTTAGGCTTTTCATTCACAACTTCTATTAAATTATATGTAAATGTTTTTGCAGAAAAAGGATTTACTAAATTATATTAAATGAAAAGATTTTTTTATTAGCATTTTTTTAATACAAATTTGCTTGTAAAATTTATGTATTTTATTGCTTGCATTTAAAACAAAAATTCTTTACATTTATAAAATTAAAAAAACACTTTCTAAAAGTCAAATATTTTTATTTTATTTAAATTTCGAAGAAAGAAATATAGATAGTAAAGTATTTTTTTTTTTTCTTGATATTTTTGTATTTTAAAGAAAGTTAATATTAAGATTTCTTCTTTTATATGCATGTATATACAAAAAAATAACAAAAATCTAGTTTTAAGAGTAACAGCATTTAGCATATTTGATGTTACATTAATTCACAACTTCTATTAAATTATATGTAAATGTTTTCACAAAAAAAATGATTTACTGAACTATATAAAATATTTTTTAAACATTTAAATTTATTATCATTTCAAATGAAAATTTACCTTGTAATGTTCAATGTCTTATTAATAGTTTTAAAAAAAATTAAATTTATAAAGTTACTAGATTAAATAAAAACTCCAGGGAATTATGAATTAAAGGTATATTATAATATTGTAATTTAATCATTAAGATTTTTTAATATACTAAAAATTATTTTTTTTTAAAAATAGTATTGTTTTATTTATTTTAATGTTATTATGAGAACAATTATTTTTTATATTAATCTGTCTTAAAATGAAATATTAGTTCATGTATTCTTGTTATTTGAGAATAAAGACTGAAATAATAGCATATTTATAAAACTTAAAAATAATCTTTCCAATACAATCAAAATATAATCCTTCTAATGCAAAAAAATCACACAATTTATAAATAAATCAATCGATGTTTTTAAAAAACCTACTTCTACATTTGCTTTTATCATTTCAAATATAATTAAAAATACATAATAATAACAAAATAACAATGAAAGGTAAACAAGGACGAAACTAATTGTTCCATTCCATGATTCCAGCTCCAAATATCAATTCACCGAAGAACATTTAAAACACGCTTATTATTATTTTGAAAACCAGTTCTACCTTTCGCCTAAAATTCATAACTACCTCAAATATACTACACCTCTTGTTACTTAATCATTTAGGCATATTTTCCTCGTTAATTTCAATCATGTGCAAACATCATTATTAAATATGCAAATAAAACAACAAATTTTATATTAATCTAATATTAATTGTCTTAAAAGGAAATATAAGTTCTTGTATTTTTTATTTGAGAATAAAGACTGAAATAATGACATATTTATAAAACTTAAAAAATAATATTTTTCAATACAATCAAAATATAATTTTTCCTATGCAATCAAAATATAAAATCTAAAAAAATTCAATTTTAAAAAAAAAATCATAAATAATTTATAAATTTTAAATCAATCTATTTTTTTAAAAACCACCATTTGCTTTTATCATTTCAAATATAATTAATATACGATATCATTTCTAAATAAAATGAAAAATAACCAAGGACGAAACTAATTGTTCCATTCCATGATTCCAGTTCAAATATCAATTCACCGAAGAACATTTAAACACGCTTATTATTATTTTGAAAACCAGTTCTACCTTTTTCTCCTAAAATTCATACCTACCTCAAATATACCACACCTCTTGTTACTTAATCATTTAGGCATATTTTCCTCGTTAATTTCAATCATGTGCAAACATTATTATTAAATATGCAAAATAAAACAAGCAAATTTTTTATATTAATCTGTCTTAAAAGGAAATATAAGTTCATGTATTCTTGTTATTTGAGAATAAAGTCTGAAATAATAGCATATTTATAAAATTTAAAAATAATCGTTCCAATACAATCAAAATATAATCCTTCCAACGTAAGAAATCACACAAATTATAATTAAATAAATCTATTTTTTTAAAAACCTACCTACATTTGCTTTTATGATTGCAAATATAATTAATATACGATACTAAATAACAATGAAAAATAACCAAGGACGAAACTAATTGTTCCATTCCATGATTCCAGTTCTAAATATCAATTCACCGAAGAACATTTAAACACGCTTATTATTATTTTGAAAACCAGTTCTACCTTTCGCCTAAAATTCATACCTACCTCAAATATTAATTCATCCCTCCCCACTTTCCAACTACACTCGAAGCCCCAGAATCTCTCTTTACATAATGGAACCTATTTCCCGCCCATAATAACTTAGAACTCACATCTGCGGTTGGCACTGAAGGAAATTGGAACCAGCGAGTGCAGAGCACCAATCTATTACTACATTGTTACCAGTGCACGTTCGGATGGTTCCAATCGATTCGAACTTTTAACGATAGTTTGAATGCCCGGCCTAATCAGCGAGAATTGAATGCGAGTAGTGCCCTGAAAGAGAACTATAGATTTATCTCCTTTCGGCCATGTTGATTTGACATGAGTAATCAGAGACTTTCGATTTGTAAATACCGAGTAGGTTTGTTTGAGAAACGCTTGTTGAGGAAGGATGGGTCCTTTTGCAGTTGGTATTGTTGGGAAAAGTACAAAGGCTTTATAGGTGGGAGTGGAAGAACATGGGGTTTTGTTTGAATAAAAGAGTCTAGGTTCTGGAATTGTGTAAAGGCGTTTCCAGACATGTTTATGGAGCATCGGACAATAATTAATTTAGTCGAATCGATCCCTTTTAGTATTCGAGTTTTCATTCACGGTTGCTTTAATTTTTCGAAGTATTTTAAACAATTTTATAAAGTGTATGAGCATGGCTTGAAAAGTTTAAAGAAAATATTGGATGCAATAATATTAGTTTTGGAAGTGCTTTTTTTAAAAAGGATTGAAAATCGTAGTTCGTATAGTTTGAAAAATACAAAGGATTTGTAAGTGAGAGTGGTAAAACGTTGTTGCATTTTTATTTAATTTATAAATATCTACTGGTATGAAAAAAAATGCAAAGACTTATGAAATATATCCCTTCCAGTTGTTCGACATCTAATAGTGTTTAACTTGGTTAATGTAAAAATTTATGAAATGACTTTAATTTAAAAAATTATTTCGTTCTTCAAACATTATGCATCTAATTTATGCACAATAATGTAATAGGAGTAAGTTTTAAATAGGATAGACTGTAAATATGAGTATGTATATTTTACTAACGGATGGTAGTAGACCTAAAGAGTTCACCATTCATAACCAGAAACATTCAGTTTAACTTTATAGTTAATCAGTAGCTTTCAATTCATAAATGCGAATATGCCTGTTTTGGAATACTAATTTAGGATGAAAACCTTGATTCGCAAATTAATTGGTATTGATGGAAAAGTTCGAGTTTCTTATTCAGATTGGCAAAGCAATACATTAGTTTTATTTGAATAAGAGTTATAGCGTTCAAGTGTTATAAATAATATCAATTTGATGCATATATTTTAATAAGCAACAATATTTAGCTTAGAAGTTTAGCTTGCATGAAATGATTTTAATATCCGAGAAATGATATAATATTAATGATATATTATTTTGATTTCGAATTGATTTCAAAAGAATAAAGAAATATTTTAAATTTTCAAATGATTGTTTATTGGATTTGAGGATATATGTGGATAGTGGAAATCTCATTTTTATTTTTATTCATTAGCATCAATAAAAAAAACTGTAAAAAGAAAAAAGAAAAAAAAAAAAAACAGTGTAAAAGAAAAAATACTTAAAAAAGATATATATATCCATATTCCATTTTATATCTCGATATATATTTTTTCCCGATATATATCCATATTCCAATGAGGCATTATGATAAATTTTAATTTATTAATTCGCTTACTAACTTATAAATAAATTTTTGTCAGTAAATTATGGTTTTTAATAAGTTATTTTATTTAAAAATGCTTATCTTTTTTTTCAAAAGATGAATAATGCAAGAAAAAAAGTTTTTTTTTTCTTGCAAGATAAAAGTATATTGTTATTAACAAAATCATAAAACAGAATTGAAAAAAAAATCCATGTATTTTCAATACATAAACATTTTTTTTTCTGAAATACTTAAGCATCTTTCATAAGCAAGTATAACCAAGATTGCTTTGTTGTGCCTGTAGTGAATAGTTGATTCATTACAATTTTCTTGTCATTCAAGAGAACAGAAAAATTTAGAGAAAATAATAAATGTTATAAATAATTTTTATATTTAGTAGAGAATGATTGAGGGATCACTAAAAGTTTCATAAAACTTTAACAACTATATAAATAGATATTTTTTTTCACTCAATGTTATTTATAAATTATAACAATCTTAACCCTTTAAAAATGAAATTATCAAATATAGAGAAAATGTTTTTCAAAACAAAAATATATTTTAAGTTAAGCTTCGTGATGTAAGTATCAATTAAAATAAATTAGTTAATCAAAAATAATATATTTTTACGTAAATTATATCTATTTACAGACTGCAAAAAAGAATATTAAATTATTTCGAGAAGTATAAAAATATTTATTTTGCATTCCTATCTATATTTTATGTTTACTTTTCTATTTATATTTGGCAAATCGTTTGTCCATGCCAAAAACATAAAGTGGTTTTTAAATAATGAATTTGTTTCATTCAAGAATAATTATTGAATTTACTAGCAAAATTTATTTGAAATACTTAAAACATCAATTCTTATTAATAATTTACTATTATTTACTCTAAAAAAAAAAAAAAAAATTACGAAGAAACATGTTTGGAAATATGTATAATTAATAATATCACTTTCCCATAAATTGAAAATAAATAAATTTACAGATTTGTTAAGATTATTTGTTTCAGGATTTATCCTGAAACAAATCCTGATTCATATCAGGATTTATTTTTATATCCTGATTTATATTTATATCCTGATTTATTTTATTATCCAGATTTATTTTATTATCCAGATTTATTTTATTATCCAGATTTATTTTATTATCAGATTTATTTTTATATCTTGTTTTTATATTTATATTAGCATTATTTTTATCCAAAATCCTGATTTATATCAGGATTTTCAATTTTGAAAAACAGACTTATGTACGCAAACAAAATATCATATATTATTTTTACAGTTTCCATACATAATTTTTATAATGAATATCCATTTTGTATCGTTTATAATCCCCACATCTAATATTCATAATATGCATACTTAATGTAAATTACTTGCATACTTAACCTTCAATAATAATAGTGTACACGTATTATTATAGATTTTACAATAAAAAACAATAAAATTCTGTACATGAATAATGAAAAGAAATTTTTACATATGATCAAAAGTATATTTTGTGATTGTTTTGAAATTCATAAGAAAAAAACATAACAATTTTAAAAAAGATATCTTGAAAAATTCATACTAATTGGGCAATCAATTATATTTAATATTAATTATAAATTATTTGATACATACCAGCTTTTTCTTTACTATGGTACATTGTGCTTTCACTAAAAATATATTTGTTCATTATATATTTCCAAAAAAAAATATATCATTTGTTGATAAAAAAAATTCCAAGCATGTTTAGCTTAAAAAAGATGAAATGAACTTTACTTCTAAAACAACTAATATCAAGATTGATTTATCAGTTATTTTTTTAACCGCTATCTGTTTTTGTGCTTTTTATAGTTTAATAATCGTACCATGTAGATTAACACGACTGAATCCCGATTATTAAAGAACCAAATACAAACACAACTTTTTCTCCTTAAGCAAATACCATATTTACTGTACACTAGTATATAGCATATCATATAAGATCCACAACATATTTGAAGCTATAGGACAAGTTGAAGCTTAATTAAAATGCTTAGGACAATTTAATATTCAGTTGGCTACCATCACGCCACAAGGCGGCGTAATATTCATGAAGACACAGTTTGTAGTTTTCGAATGCTGCTATTTTAGTCTGCGATTATTTATGCAATAATGCACATAAGAAACTGTTTCAACTGTTTCAGGATGAAACAGGATTGATTTCAAGAAACTGGATTCAGGTTGCACCATTGACTGAGGGAGAGGGATTTGGTTTGTTTTTTGCAATCATTGGTCTAATTAGACAGTAATCTACAGTTTAACGTGGATTTTGAACCACTAACAAACATATGTGCCGCAGACCAGGATTCGAATCTGAAGCCATTGGTACCAAAGGCCGTAATGCTGGCTAGTTGGTCATCAGGCCATTGAAGTGGTGAAGGAAGGGTTGTTACATTGCATCCACATTTTTCCATCACAATTTTGGGCAAACTTTCCGTAGGGAAGGCATCAGGCAATGCAGGATGAACCTAATCTCTCTCAGGAGGCTAAGGAAGTGATTTACCTGCTGACGGATTTATCAAGCCAATCCAGGCAAAAACAAAGAGCTTCTTGCTCCTTGACGAATTTCGAATCCGCTTAGAAAACCCTCATTCGCATAGTTCACTCCAGCCTTTTAAGTTAGAATAAAACTAATATTTATGTTACAGAAATAATAGTTTCTTTTTTCAAATAGACAAAAATATTTGCTTTTAACCATTATTTTAAACCCCTCTCTTTTTTAGTTTTTTTTTTTTTTTTTTTTACTTATTAAAACTAATTTTCATATTTCTCAGCATTTACTTTCAAATGAAAAAAAAAATAAAAAAAAATCTGAATTCTAGAATCAAACTAAATCATTAGGATTTCTTCCTCTTCCACTGCATTTTTAAATGCCCATTATTTGTTTATTAATTGTATAATCAAATGTGATCACTAGTTTATCATTTTCTGATTCAATGATATAATATTTCTCTTGCATTAACTTTAAATATAATTTCATTTGCAGAAATAAAATAATAATTTCCCCCTCATCACATTTGCTAAATAGTTCATTACGAAATGCAATCATAGCATTCATTAAACTAATCTTTAATAATATTATGATGTAATGAAATTGGATGTATTAGAGGCTTTTACTGGCTTCGGAGTGATATACAGTACTTAGTAGAAAACGAGATTATTCTGTAGTCTCTTTATTAACCGCAATAGATCCTTAATTGTAAGGTCAAACCCCAATCATCTTGTTGGTAGAACTGCAGCAATTTCGTTCTCCCATTTCTGTGTCAATGGTCCCATAGCAGATTAAACGAGATGGTACCGTTCATTAACAGTGTGTTGATAGACTATTGTGAGACGATACAGATATATTTGTTTTATTTGAGAGGACACTGATTAAATTGGTTAACGTTTATATAGTTTGATTATGAATCTACATTTTATTTAAGTGATTGAATTTTTAGTAGCTTTTATTATTCGGGCAACAAATTTAAATGCATATATATATAGATAATTTGAATACATGCATATTGCATATATTGAATTATATACGTAGTGATACATGAATTATATATAATCACTTATTATATATATATATATAGTGACAAATGAATTATATATAATAGTGACTTATTATATATATATATATATATATAAATATATATATATAAATTACATATGGGTGACATATTATTGAATATAGTGCAATATTTATTTACATTCACATAATTCATTACCTTTATATAAAAAAGGATTAATTTAAAAGTATATTGACTAATATTTAAAATGCTTATAATGAAATAATTTTTTTAATAATTATAATGCGAAATTGTTTTTACACAAAAAAATCTGATTTAAAAAACAAAAACATAAATATCTGTATAAGCATCAAAATACATCAAAGTCATCGTTCAATTTCATCAAAGTTTCAAAAAATTTCGTTTTGTTGTAATTTTAAATAAAATTGTGCAAAAACAATGTTTCATAATTTAAGCGCAGAAAAAAAAATGATAGGCTTATTTGACTGTTATAAAAATATAACAAATGGAAGCACACCTAATTACGTAGTTTCCAAAGTGATTTAAATCGCCAAAGGGATCAAACTTTAATAGCTACATAAAACAGTGATATTGCATGGTATTTTTAACCCTGTTGGCAGAATAACCCATTACTTTGTCAAGGCAGTTGGATGGCCCTTGCTCGGGAGGGGGTGGTAACTTTGTTCCCACATGAGTCCAAACAATACTCAATCGAGTTCAAGTGTACAGACATAAGCTAGCACACCCATAAGCACAATTGTCTCCTCCCGAAAGTAGTTCACTTATCGTACTCTGTCCTGTATTATCATTTCGTAAGAAGAAAGAATCACCAACTACGCCAGCTTGAGAACAAGAAATTTGATCCAGATTGTCTTCTCTATAATCTGAGTGCATTATTAATAATAAAATTCTGATAGCCGAAATTTAAAATCATTAGTACACGGCAATGTACAGGTATCGTCCAATGCCGGGGAGAATAAGTTGAAAACAATATTTTGTCTCCATAATTATCTTCATCAATTCAAAATATAAATCCCAATTTTCTATGTATCGCCCATAAACCGGCTAATCTTGTTGACCCTTAAAAAGAAGAAAAATTTAAAGGATTACCATTGTCTTCTGATACTACTGTAACTTTGAAAAATAACGCTAATAGTTCGTCTAATCCTTACTGGCTGACCACAAGAAACAATAGCAATTATATCGCTCTGTTAGCAAGTAATAGGCTATTTTGTTAATTGTAACTACTTTGAAACTGAGAATGAAACAGTCCCTACGGGCAGCGAATTTTACTCTTCCCTTAGCATCAGCATTTGCAGCCTCTGGAGAGTCTTTAAAATTCTCCGCCTTCCAAATATTTCAAACTGTAGGTGCTGGTCTGTTTAGCCCTAGTGTGCGCAAGTTGACCGTAGAGCGACAAACCAAACCACCTTCCAAATGGGAAGACTTACGATTTTTAACATGCCTATATTTGGGTAAATACAATAATTTTATTTTCGGTCGTTGGATATTAAGGTGGGTTTCAAGGTGTTTCAAGGTGTGGGTTTTAAGGTTGGAGGTGGGTACTAAAATACCACTCGGATACCGATCGGATACTTACGACGTAAAAACAGGCCTTCACATTTCGTCTGGAATTTCTTATATTCATTTTCATGCTGATAATACTCAGTGCAAAAGCCGATAAGCTAACAATCAGCAACCATATAGTTAAGTAATATTACTGTATTCAACTACCTTAAATATTCTTCTTATAACTAATAGTTAAAAAAGAACTTTAAATAAAATATGAATAATGGGATTTTTTTAAGATAATATTTTTATACGCATAACTTCTAAAAATACCCACCAAACTGACTTCTTTCCACCGAAATAAAACACCCATTTTTCCAGATCCATCAGAAATAATAAATTGCCGCCCGGAATTAGTTTACTCGAACATGAACTTCGTGTGCCTGCGCGAATTGGTTCTGCATCTCTCCACCTATTCAAAATGCAATTTTCTTTCCTGAAGAAAATTAGAAAACTCCAATGTCTCTGGAGCGTTATCTCTTCGGCAGCCGTTAACCTCATCTGCGTCTCTGCAAAAGCGAGTGTTACTCCAGCACTGGAGCATTTGGCCTTATCTGCAGACATAACGAGGAAAGAAAGCAGTGATTGCTAATTTGAGAGTATTTTAGCTCGCTCTTTAATTATGTCGAGGGAGAATTAGCTCAATTCAATTATCTCCGGTTACTCAATTAAACCCTCAGGTGTTTATTGTTGCAGGATAATGTTTAGTATTGGGACCAGCCAGGGACGAAGATGGAGTTTCGTTTTCTGCAGTAGTATCGTTTTGATTTATTTTGGTTTTGGAGCACTGCTTTGGTGAAAATGCTAATCGATTTTGCGTGGATTGGGGGAGAATGCGTTTTGTGAATCACGAGTAATTGATTTAGAAGTTGGGAAATTTTTTGGTTTTGTTTTTGTAACGAACTTTATATGAGGCCCATCCTTTATTCAGAAACTGTAAATGAAGGCAACTTTTAGTATGTGAAATGTGTCGGTATCTCGCTTTACGACATTTATTTCGCTTCAGTTTTAAAAGTTCAAAATTGAAGACAAACTAATGAAACTACAGAATTTTAGAACCTTGTCATCCCTCTTATACTTAGATGGATATTTATAATAATTAAAAAAAATAATACATAATTAAAAGGAATTTCATGAATCTTAGCATTAGAATCCTCTCGTGATAAATCAACTCCTGAAATTCCATATTTTATTTTAATGGAAATGTATTTTGGATAATGTAAATCTGATTCTTTGTTGGTTTGTGGAACCACTGTGGTATAATGCCATTATTCTTTACACAAATATAACGAGAAAGACAAATTGTAATTCTTAGAGAAATCTTTAATTTAAAGGATTCTTTGATCGTCATATTATGCTTGAGGATAATCAAGCAAACACTATTTACTCATCGATTTGCGGATAATGCAATTCTCGAACTTTTCAGTAATCTCAAAATGAAAATAGTTGGATGTTTTATTGATCTCTCTTAAATACAAAACATTTAAATCTGACTATAATATATTTTCTTAAATAAATATTTTGATGATAATATTTCACCATGAAAATGTCTCTTAAATCACAATTGTCATTTAAACTGAGAATAGATATCAAAATATTTTTGCTTTACGTGATTTTTATAAGAATCTTAATGTTCAAATATAAAAAATAAATATTTTTTAATTTATTGTTTTATGCAGATATGTTCATTTTTTTTAATATTTGAGCTTTAATTTATAAGGTTATAAATATTTTGGTTATTAATTGCCCTTACAAAACAATTTTAATTTCAAAAACATTATGTTATGGAGTTTTTTTAAATATTGGTATATTTCAAAATAGGTAATATTGAACAGTTATTCAGCAATTCTTTTTATATGTTTTTGTGAATTAAAAAATATATATACATATTTCAAAATTTTGTAAGGGTTTCAAATTTTTTTTTTTTAAAACTAAAAAAATTTTTGCAGTTTTTATATGCAAATATAAAATATTTTTTTCAATAAAAAATTTAAAAATTTTTGCTTAGAAATATAAATTAAAAGGAGAAAAAAAATATTAAATGCATTATCGAATTTTACAACCTATACGATAAATTTACAGTAGTTATAAACACCATTTTTTTAAAGTTGTAAAAAATATCTTTAACAAAATAAGAATTTTTTTCTTCTGAAATACTTATTAGCTGAAACTATATCCTATTTGACATAAAAAGTGCAGTAAACACAGCAGTAGAAATACTATATATTTTTATTAATATCTGTTACTTTTATTCAGATTACATTTTTCCGATCGTTTTTTTAATACAAAAAAAAAATAATGTATGAATTTACAAAATGAATGCACATTTATCATAAGCATGATGAAGAAAAAAAACCCTTTCGTTTATTTTCATATTCCAAAATATATTTCATGCCAAACTATTTTTTATTCTATCAAATCTTTACGTACTATTGAACAGAGTTAAATCTTGGCGTTTGTTCAATAAGTACATTTATTTAACAAAAAATAAAAAAGCTGTAGAAAGTAGATCCAAAATGCCTCTTTTCTGATTTGGCAGAATTCCACATTTGTAAGGAGAGAAAAAAAATGCTTTTTCAATGATAAATGTATATAAAATGAATAAATTTTAATAATATTACTTCATGATATTTCTAGCTCGTATTAATGCTCGCTTAAACTGACAGTGAATGTGTAATTATCTTTGACATTAGCACTTTTTTTTAAAAAATTGTATCTGCAAAGTGATAAATATGCTTTTGTAAATGAATAGATATAAAACAAAAAAAAGATGAAGTAAAATCAATCATTTTAATATAATGTGACGTAAGTTAATACGATATCCATACGGTCTGTGTTTTTTAAATGAATCAGAAAACATAACAACTAAAAGAAATGTTTGTGAATGCTTATTACAAGAAAAAGTTGAGCTGTTATCGTTTTAAGCTGCTATTGTGATCATAATTTCTTCCAAGTATTTTTTTTATATTTTAAATTTAAATAATTTTCAAAAATTAAAGATACATATTTATTTCACATAAAATATATTCTGCAAAAAAATATTTACTAATTGTATAATGCAATTCAATTTATCCACAAACTTTTACTAAGTAGAGGTTGTTTTCAAATGGTGGACGCTTTGGATTGTGGTCATTTGCCAATAAATTTCCTGATATAAAGCTGTTTCAGATATAGGTTTTATCCACACTGTACTGCGATTTCGAATGAACAGACCCAAGGGTGATTTTGGGGTTAGTTTGACCCTGCTTCTTGAGCTCAAATGAAGGAGTCTTTTCAATGGAGCTCAAATGAAGGAGAAATTTCGGGGTCTATATATTTATCATTCTCGATCCCGACATAGACCCGGAAGAAACTTCCGATTTGACATCTCTGATAGGATTTTAAACCAAGCACAATTAATTTAGCAATACAACGATTTGGCGCTAGATTACTCTAGGCTATTTATTACAAAAGATTGTATTGAAGTAAAATATATTTTTTTTTTTTGCATTTAAAATAAAATAAATTTAATATGTAATAATGTGTCCAAAAAGTAAAAGATCAGTCTTCAATTTAAATTTCCCTGGCATATGGTATTTCAATTTTTTTTTTTTTAGGTTGTTGGCACTGTCCTTAACATCTGTGTAAAATTTGACTTTAAAATATTCATTAGTGCTAGAATTACACTTGGTTTTGTGAGATGCTAAAACTGATTCCGGCGATTTTTGAAATATCTCTTCAATCAACTCAAAACGGTGTCCCCAGTGGTCTTTTGAGTTTAGGGAGCAGCCAGAAGTAGCACGATACTAAATTAAGTGAATACTGTGGTTGTGGAACGATATGGGTTTCATTTTTGGAGAAAAAGTCACAAAGAATCAATGCATTGTGAGCTGACACATTGAGTGTTTTCGGTACCAATCAAGATTTTAAGCGTTTGAGGCCCAAAACATCTTTTAAAATGGAATTTTGAAGTTACAACATCATCAAAAGGTCTCTAATTGTAAATCGACAGTTTGCAAGCACCAAATCTTTAATTTTTTGGACGTGAGCTTCGTCGGTTGAGGTTAGTGGTCGACCAGAGTGCTCTTCGTCTTCAACGCGTTCTCTGCTTTCGTTGACCTATTTATACTACTTTTAAACATTTCTTTCTGATATAGGAATGCTCACCGAATGCGTTCTTCAACATCCTATGCGTTTCCGCAAAAGAATTTGATGCAAATTCTACTCTCAATTAATTCAGACATTGAAAACATTGAAAACTGGTCTTCTTAATTGAAAACTGGTCTTACTTTTTGGACACCGGAGTATATTTATCATTCCCGATTCCAACATAGACCCGGAAGAAACTTCCTATTTGGCATTTCTTGTAGGATTTTAAACCAAGCGCTCTTATTTCATCAATACAACGCTCTGCTGCCTATTACTCTGGTTCTTCATTACTAAAGATTGTATACTACAGTAAAAAGTAATTATTTTTGCATTTAAAATAAAATAAATTTAATATGTGGAATAAAATAATTTCTTAGTGTATAAGATTAAATTTCAAAATATTATTAGTTATAATTGAACATGAATTTAATACAAAAACTTACTTTCTCCGAAATTTTAAATGAAAAAATGTAAAAATACGCATAGTATGCATACAATGTTAAAAGATCAATTTGTTAAATAACTATATAAAAAAAACATTTTGAAATATCAATTTTTGTTTAGTTTATAAACTAGAAAATTTATATTTGTATGTATATTTTATTTTACAAACATTACAAAAAGTTAATATCTTAACAAATTGCCTATAGTAAAAAAGAAAACTTTTGCAGGAAATATAAAAACACCATAATAGCATCTCTTAATGCAGTATACATATATGTGTACTTAAAGAATGCACATATGTTCTCTAATGTAAAAACCGTTCGATACTAAAACTACCTAAAATGATTGAAATACTTTTATGAGTATCCCAAACTAATTCCATTTCTTTTTTTTCTTTCCTTTTATTGTAAAGAATGAGAAATTTCTTCAGGAGGTAGCTTTCATTACTCATGCGGGCTTATGACATTTAGAAGCCATTAGTAGAATTTTATTTCGAAGGAAGTATTATTTATCATTCCTGAGATGTGTTCTTGTTAGCTAGGAGTCTTTTCAACATGCATTTCCCCCTGTTTCAAAAAGTCATTAGCGTTATTAATATGTGTATTTTGGTACAATACTTTATTCTTTGCTGTTGTCACGATTTTTTTAATGTTGTTGCTGCTGCCTGGTATGTACGACATTGGAATGCTTTCATGTTTCTTCGGATATCATGCCTTACTTTTTTAATTAATTAATGTAAATAAATAACCATTTTTAAAGAGACGTACCAAGACTTTATTACAACTAATTAAAGACCACGACGGAAGAAATTAAAAAAAAAAGAAACATAAAAATGTCACCTTTAAGTTATTTTTGTTGTCATACCCTTGTCAGTAAAATGAATTAGAAAATTATATTTAAAGTACAAAATGAAAAAGGTTTTTACTAGTTAAAAATAGAACTTAAAAAACACTAATATTTGGCAATATTATAATTCTTTAATAGTATAGTATACGTGATACGATTTAATAATAAATATATATGACACAATTTCAGTATATATATTTGTGGCACGATTTAATTATGAAATGAAAAAATAAAAATTAGATAATTAAATTAATTAAATTTTGAAACGAAAGCAATATTAATAATCGAACACTTCATAAAAAAAATTGACATGGTAATCCTGAAAAGAATTTCGTGCATTAATAATTTTTATGAAATAATCATTAATTAATTTGATAAAACTTCATTTAAATAAATGAAGACTTTTAGTAATCGAATAAATGGATTTTCTAGTAATAAATCAAAATACAATATTCTATCAGGAATTAAATTATAAATTTTTAAACATTTGAAATTTAAATTAAGGGCCTAGAGTAGCCTAAAAGATAATGTTTCGGATGGGTTTTTGAACTGAAATAATTGATTCGAACCAAACTTGTAAATCCTTTACATTTTACAAGACTACGAATTTTCCAATAACCATGTGCTTTTTAATTATGTTGGAATATGATGAATTACTCACGATGAATGTCTATACGAAGGAAAACCCTCGATAGGTTGAAAGGGTTGAGTGGATGATGCGGAATACAAAAATGTGTAACTAGGAGTGAGACTACCATTACTTTAATAAGATTATGCTAGTAAACACTTCACAGTTGGAAATACTGGGTAATTTTAATATAACCGTCTTATTGTAAATATCCTAAGGCCAAGTTCAAGTATAAATAACACTAATAAAAATTGGAACTTTAGTATATATAATTAAAAAAATGTAAGCATTGGCTGGAAAAGATAATTAGTATTATTTTTTATTGTGTTCTGAAATAAGGATATAAAATAATGTGGTCAAATATTAGTTTGCTTTCATGAATTTGTTTATTCAGTACCAGATAAGTGTAACTGATTTATTAATAAGTATTGAAATGGTAACAACGAAATAATCGAGCATTTTGCAGAATAATTCGACATGGTAAATTATCTCCAAACATTTTTAAGTTTTATTTTTTTTTTTTTAAAAATTACTAAAAATAGACAATTTTCACAATAATCTTAAAATAAAAAAATTAAAAACATTAAAAATCTATATCGTCTTTGGATACACATTACATTTTAGTTGTATTATATTTTGGACACATATATATCAAATAAATTTATTAAAATTGTCTATATGTATCTTAAAAATTCACTTATATTGACAGAAATATCTCACTAAGTTTCAATCGTTTTGTGCTTACAAATTTAATTATCTTGACATATATCAATGTTTAAGGAAAAGTATATTTTATAATTTAACGATGCACAAAAACTAGCCGAAAAAAAGTTATAATCCTCGAAAATCGTAATATTGTGACCAAATTCAGTTGGTGTAAACGTCTAAAAGCATAACTGTAAATAATATACATTTAGTTATCAGAATCGCATTTGCATTTAAAGAACTATATTGGCAGAAATATTTCAATAAATTATTTAAGTTTCATTTATTTTGTCCTTAGACATTTATTTATTATATAATATATCAATGAATGAGGAAACACATATTTTTATAATTGAACGATGCATAAAAATTAGCCGAAAAAAATGTTTAGTTATAACAATATATATATAATAAATGAAATATCTCAAATTGTTTAAGTTTCATTAATTTTGATGATGGATAACTTTCCATGATTGGAAATATTTTTATGAATAAGGAACCATTTGAACAAGTGATCTTACAAATTTTAAATTATTTAAAAATATAAATTAAATTTCTGACAAAGATAGTATATTATTCATTATTTTAATACAACCCCCATGTTAAAATTTAAATATTTTAATTTCTACATTTCTGTTGTTTAATGATATGTAATAACATTCGTAATGAAATAAAAAAGTTTTTAATTTGAATTAAGTGCTTTTCAATCAGGAAGTTCATTAGAATGTACATCGCGATAATTTAATGTACATCGTGGAAATTTAATGTACATCGCGATAATTTAATGTACATCGCGAATATTTACTTTGAATTCATTACGAACTTTTCTACAATATACTATAAAAATTAATGGCTTATTACTATGATTTATATGTCTTCATTCAAAATCATTTATTATACATTTGCGAATAGTCTCTTTTTAACTCAAAAATTTTCGTATGAATTTAGAAATCCATTCAGGAATTATTTAAAATTATTTTATTAATTTACGTTATTTAAAGAATTTTGAAGCAATCTGTGAATACATAAATATGGTTTACCTTTGAATTTGTAATATGTTTTATCAGAAAATCCTTTAGAAAATAGTCGGAAATTTTAAAATGTATCTTGTAATAATGACTTTCCGTCAATGCTCATTATAATTGGTAAAAATTAATGGCTTATTGCTATGTTTTATACAAGTTTCTTCAAAATCATTTATTATACTCTTATACATAGTAGGTTTTTAGAATGAATTTAGAAATTCATTCAAGAATTATTCTATTAGTTTACATTAAAAAATAATAGCCCTAGCCTTATTAAGCCTTATATTATAGCCTTATTAAATCATTTTAGTTGGAGTCTGTGAAGATATAAATATGTTTGCCTTTGAATCAGTGATATGTTTTTATCGCCAAATCCTTTGTAAAATAATCGAAAATTTGAAAATGTATCTGTGAATTCTAAAAAAAGTATCTGTAAATTCTTCAAATGACTAAGTCATGAAAAAATGAGTCATAATTTTTTTATCAATTATAATGGACATTCATTTCCATCAATGCTCATTATAATTGATAAAAAAATTAATGACTTATTACTATAATTTATAAAGCTTTCTTCAAAATCATTTATTATACACTTTTGAATAGTCCGTTTTAACTCAGAATTTAGAAATTAATTCATGAATTATTTAAAAACATTCTATTAATCTACATGATTAAAATAATTTTAGTTGCGATCTGTGAAGATATAAATATGTTTACTTTGAATCAATGATATTTTAGCTCGAAATCCTTTAGAAAATAATCGGAAATTTGAAAATGTGTCTGCAATAATGACTTCCCGTCAATGCCCATTATAACTGGTGGTTTATTATTGCGCTGGAGCGAGGAGCCTCTTGTCGAAATTAACCCGAATATAATTCATTTTCTACTTGTGGATAATCTGTTTTAAATTCTGCAAGATTTGCTTTGCTTTTCTGAACTTGGAAAACACCGCTCATCATGCATTTCACACTTCGCAATTAGCAACAACTCCCGTCGAAACATTATATTAATTTCCTCTTCAATCCGTCGCTCCGTCTGAAGTTTTAAGAGTGAAGGAACCGATTTTTGATTTATGTGCATTCCAAAGTCATTACCGCCTTATCTATGGAGTAAACGACCCTGCTGCAGGAGATTTTCCACCAACTCCTCGCGTTTCTCAGAATAATTAATCAGCAATTGAGGCTAATACACGGGACGACGTTGGATGAGCCTCGTTGAGTAGTCTTTTACACTCTCCATTCCTGTCTGTCTCTTTCTCTCTCTTGCAGCAGAATTTCCCGCCATCCAACCATTAGCAATTTGATTCTTTCGATGTCATTTAAGAGGCATTAGACACTCGAAGACATTAGCAAAAGGGCATGGAAGCCCTGATAATTTGGTTGGCGTTGGAGAGGCGGGAAAACATCGACGGAATTCGATAGAAATCTTTATTCGGGAAGCTGAGGTTCGAACGAGTGAGAAGTTTTGATCCTTTATGTTCGTTTCTCTAGCTGAAGGGAAATTCGATTTTGGAACATTTCGAAGGCACTGGAAGTTCGAATAAGGTCGTTACTATTTGCCTGAGTGTAAACACGTACAATTTCGTTTCGAGATAGCATCTGGAGAGTGAATGAGGAAGTCCTCAATACAGATGCACCTGAGGTAAAATTTGCAAGGATGTCTTTATTTACATGCTCGGCTCCTTAAATAGAGCAGTGCAATAAATTGGGTTCTTTAAATGCAAATGCGATTCTTGATAACAGAATGTACATTATTTACAGTTATGCTTCTTGATGCTTACACCAACTGAATTTCTAACAATATTACGATTTTCAAGGATTAGATATGACATTTTTTCGTGCAGTTTTTACGCATCGTTAAATTATAAAATATGTGTTTTCTCAATTTTATATATAACATGATAAATAAATTTCTAATTTTCTTTTTTCTATTTCTGTCAATCAAGAAAATTTAAGCAATGCTCTACTAAAATAGTTTCTTAACAGATATTTAATTATAATTCATAAATTCTTTTAATTTATAATTAAATTCAAATTATGATTCATCAAAACTATATTTCTTTTCAATGTTAAAAAGTTTCAAAATTTTTATTTACATCAATTAATATTTACTACTATTACAAATATTTAATATAAAAAAATCTACATTAATTCACTTTAAACAATAATTTTTTTTTTTTCTGTACAGGTCTGTTAAACGGAAACATTAAACAAAAAATTAAAAAAAAAATTATTTGTAAAGAAAGGTAAATAATAGTGGATGAATTAAAGCCATTATTTTTTTTTTTATAAAAATATTAATTTGAAATATTTATATAAAAATAATAATTTAATAAATATAATAAATACTTTTAATAAAACATATTTTTGAAAATATTTAATTTAAGACAGAAATTAGAGCTAGTATAATAATAAAACTCAGTATTTTCTTTTTTAAACGACTTTTTGCCTACAGTAAAAAAATAATTATCCAAAACGCATAGAATAAAAGTATTATAAATTGAAATGAAAATAATTTTTCAGTAAAAAACTAACTATTCTCATAAAGTAATAATCTCGTTTGAATTACAAATATATAATGTAACCTGTTTGAATTACAAATATATAATGTAACTTCGTTTAAATTACAAATATATAATGTAACTTCGTTTAAATTGCAAATATATAATTTAGCCTCGTTTAAATTACAAATATATAATGCAACCTCGTTTAAATTACAAATATATAATGTAGAATGTTAATAGGAGGAGAACGATTTGAACAATAAGATGTTTTTCATGATTTTAATCTCTCTAAGCACCATAAATACTTTTAACAATGAAACACGAAAGTATAACGTTTATAAAGCCTGCTTATACACGTGATAATTCAAAGTGCACGAAATTGCATTCCTAATTTTTTTACGAATCTACTGGGATTGCATTTAATTATGGAAATGTCATTGAAAATTAATTTTGGAGAAGCAATCTTGTAAATTGCACTGAAAGTAATTCAGTGTCACACAGGGAAAAAGGATTGATTATCTAAATTCTACAAACTCTCAAGACTCACATAAATTAGTAACAATGGTAAACAGACATTTTTGTTGATTTAAAAACATTGTTACATAATATACTTAAGAGGAAAAAAATAGTGAATAAAAACCATGTGTTATTCTTCAATATATGCGTGTAGAAATATGTATGTCAGTCTTTAAAAGAATTATGAAAGTATATATTTTATTAAATGTATTATTTCATTTGTAAACCTACTTTGTTCGATATAAAATCTAATTAATTGAGCGTGTCATAAAATTAAATAATATGTTATATATTTGTGCGTATTAAATAGAAAATTTAAATAAAAAAAAAATTGTATTATTTTAATTTTCAACGAGTAGATCTGCAAAAATTTATAATGTTTATAAAATTATTAAATTTTGAAAATATTTTTTTCATTACAGAAATAATGAGTTTTTTTAGTAAAATTTATCAGAACAATCAGTAGTTTAAAATATATTCCATTACTACGAAGTTTGAATTTATCTCTATATTTTTTTTTTTAAATTTGACTTTAATTGTTTTTCATTATAAAATAAATCTGATTTAATGTAAAGAAAAAAATTAAATATATTTTTTCAAAAATAAATATATTAACAAAATTAAAAATTATTTTGCTCATTTAAATATGCATTAATTGTCTTAAATTGTTTTATTCTGAGATTAGAACGAAATGTAATGATTCAGTTAGTAGCTTAGCCTTATTTTAGAAAATTTTTCTTTGGTATAACTTTAAATTTGGATCTTCAGATACTAATTTGTTCTATTAATACATATTTTAACCTATTAATGTAAATTTTTATCCATTAATACATATTTTAATTTATTAATATATTTCCATGCTGCAATTTAAAAAAGACACCATTAAGTCAATGGTATATACTTATTTTTATAGAAAAATTATTTAACATGGAAGGGTGTTACTTTTACTTTACTGCGTATGCATGTATCTATTGTTTAACAATGTATTCTATAAAAAGTATACCACATGATTTATTTTAATTTTATAAAAAGATAGATACCGGTATACACTAGAGAATCGTCCATTTTCTGTTTTTATTTTTATACCCCCTTTGAGACAAAAACCATACTGACAAAAAAAATACGATCGGATATTATTTCTCACTCAGGCTGTCAAAATATAATCGTTATGTTGGTTCTCGAAGTGGGCAATAGATTTATTTCTCCAAGCAATATGAATCACAACTTATGTCTTGGCGTTTTGGAGCTCGAATGCAAGAAGACAAGTTAAGCAATTATTAGTTTTCCGTTGAAAGCACCGATTAATCTAGAAGTAATCACTTTCCCCCAAGCTGCAGGAAAGCGACCATTATTCTTCATCAGCTACATGTATGACGCCCCACCTACATCTATTAGTCTCATAACTGATGCCCACAATGGAGATGGCATTTGCCTCATCCGTGAAGCTTTCAAATATATTAGGTACGTTCGCTGCTGATATGAATAAAAGAAACTCTTTAACAAGGCCTAAATCTTAATGCCTTAGGGCTCTTTGAATGTAACCTTTTTCTTTTTGCATCTTGTGAGTGAGTGAATGAAATATCGCACGCTATGATTAAATGATAATGAATGATTCAAATGTCTACAAGGGATAACAGTGATTCTTCAGTTGTTATTATACTTTGCCCCCTTCGTTATTTATCTTTACCTGGAGCGTTAAGGTCTTGGTAATTTAGAATTATGTATACGTTAGTCATTTTTAGTTTAACGTCATATCTCTTATTAGAAATGATGTGTTGGTATAATAATTCAGTTAGGTATAATAGAATTTAAATCTAAGCCTATTTTACATTAAAATTATACATTATGTCTCTATTCAAATGCATGATAGCTATATTTATTTATAATGTATAATTTTTGATTTGTTAATATTTTAACTTTTCAAGAAAAAGTTAAAAATAACAAAAATTATTAATCTCCTAGAAAAAATTGTTTGATTATTTTATTATTATATTTCATTTTAAAAACAAATATGCACAATTGAAATTCGAAAGTTTATATTAAAAAGTCTATCGATTTCTAACTTATTGAGAAACATAACTAAATAACACAGAAATATTTTTTATGTTCATTAGTAGTGCCCAGCAGGGGATTACTTTGAAGGCGATGAAATAAATTCGGAAGAATAAATAAAGAATTTCTAAAAAAATAAAAAAATGGTCTTTCTTTCTGGGCATAGTAGTGGCAAGTATATGAAAACTATTTTTAAGTAAAATTTTTATATTAATTATTACTTGTGTAGTTTATTGGAAATATTTACGTATATATATATATCACATTTGTCAAAATTATTTAAAAATAGACATTTTATGAGATTTTATCAAGGAGTTTTTACAAAATATGCTGATTCTAATATCTAATATATTTACCTTTTAATATAGAAACAATTCTTTAATTTCTTAAAAATGTTCTAACTATCAGCATTAGAAAAGTTCTTAGGGAATTGTAAGAATACGTTTTAAATTTTTTTGCAACATCATTTCGATTAAGTTTTTTTAACAAATATGTTTCAAAAAAAAAAACAAAATTTCAAATTCTAAAATAATAAACCAATTGTATTATTATTTACAAAGTGGATAGAAATTATTAATCTAATTTTAGCATCTCTTGAATATAAAAAAGTCATTTGCACTAAATTAAATATTAATATTGTATTTTAAATAAAGAAAATATTTCCTTTTTTCTTCATAATACTGTTTGGATTAAATTATTCTAGAAAACTCTCTAAAAAATAACACGAAATTTTATATTCTAAAATAAGAAACCCTTTGTATTATTTATAAAGCGCATAGAAACTATTAATCAAATTTTGCATCGCTTGAATTTTAAAAATAGCATAAGATGAAGTCATCCGTACTAAATTAAATAATTGATATCGTATTTCGAATAAAGAGAATTTCCCACAGTTTTTTGTTTTAAAAGTTCGTCGATAATTTTTATTAATAATATTGTTTTAAACATAACAGTAAGTACAATTTCTTAAAATCAAAACAGACGTACTTGAAAATTAATTATCTATATGTATCTGGTAAGCATATCTTGAAATGCACAGACAATTATAAAAAAGAGATTTAATTTTAATTATTTATATTTTAAAGTTATTGTATTTATTAATTTGGATTTATTATAAAAAATGATTTATTTCTTATGAAAATACAAGTTAGAATATATTCACCATGAAATAAATGTTTTAAAAATAAAATTAATAATTGCAAGAAATCTATTTAAATAATCTAAGCACTTTTAAATTCTTATCTAACATTTAGGGTAAAAATTACTCCAGTTGTATTTAATATGCAACTTACATGGATTCTTATAATTGAAGAATCTCCACGTTTCTAAATATAATTAAATATACATTATATATAATATATTAAAAAGTACAAAAATTAAATGAAAATTAAAAAGCAGTATTAATTTTAAAAAATAACAAAAAATGATATGTAATAGTAATACATATTTTTTCCTAGCAATATTATGTAGATATTTCTTTTCAAATTTTATTTGTAAATATTTTCAATGCTTATACTGTAATTGTTTATATTGAATGAAACTACTATGAGATAGAAATGATTCTGTAAATTCTATTGGTAATCATAGATAGATTAACTTATACTATCACCAGCAGACATGTACCAATACTTTTTGGCCACATAACAAAACATTTTTAATTTCTACATACTAGATATTTTGAAAAGTCGAAAACCATAATAATAATAATTATTATATTTAGAAACGTGGAGATTGAAAAATACAATTGAAAAATCATTTTCAATTTGAAACACGCCAAAAAAACTATATAAAATTGATTTTCAAATATAACAAATTCAACTTTTGAAACATTTTCATCAATAACTCTAAAGCAATTCTTAAAATTTACGCTTGCCAGCAATGTAATTAAATAAAAACAACTCTCAAGTTTGTTCTTATCTTTAGTTTTTACTCGACCCTTTTGACACAAAAAGGGTTTCTCTTTCCTTGAAAAACAACTAAGCCAGTACTTCACCCGCAGCCAAAAGTTAATCATTTTTTCCTTGCTACTTTGCCTTTTGTTACGACTTTTCTAGTAGTAGTCAGAGCTCTTGGCTGGAAGTTTGTTTTATTTCTGTATTTTTCTTCGACAACTGTGTCGAATGCTGATGAGGTCCCAGAATAGGGTTTGTACATGTCTCAGTTCACTGCGTTGTATTGCATTTCGGACCGTTGAACTGTAAACAAAGGGGATTTTTGTGTTTTATTTTTGGTTTTTCTTAAACTGGGAAAAACAGCTTGAATATAATACTCATGAGAGGTACCTTTTTTAAAGAATTCGTTTTTTGTTAGATACTTTTTTAAAAGAGGAAGAATACATGAATATGAAGAACTGCATAATTTTTAAGACTGAAATATTTATCGGGCATAACATTATGAAAATCTTTGCTTATTTGTAAATATCTATAGCAGGTTTATTAAATGTGTTTGTTGCTTTTCTCAGAGGTCACCATGAATCCGTTTCTTTGATAAAATAAAAAATTAATGCCATTCTAAGAATATATTAAAATATAAAATTTAAAATAATAATAAAATGGTAAATAATATAGTTAATAAATAAATAGTTAATGGTAAAAAATAATAAAAAATGCGATGTAGTAGAAATATATATTTTTCATAGCAATATTATGAGGCATACTTATTTTCAAATTTTATTAGTAAAAACTTTTCAATGTGTTTATTGCAATTGTTTATATTGAATGAAACTACTATGAGATCGAAATCCTTTTGTAATTTTTTGTTTTATTTCGCAATTATTTTTTTTTTTAATGCAGCTTTGGTCTCAGATGCCTTAAGGCAAAGTACTGCACAGCCGCAACTTTGCATTACCCAGGGGCGCGTGTAGCTTGAAGATAAGCCCCGGACGCGGAGTAACAATGCCCCTGCAACGCTCTACGATCATATTAAATTTGTTGGATTCCGAACCACTACAAACAACCACGGCACCGCCGGGACTCGAACCCGAAACCTGTGGTACCAAGCGCCAGAGCGCTACCATTCGGCCATTCAGGCCCCTATTTCGCAATTATAGATATTAAATTATACTATCACTAGCCGACATGTCCTAATGCTGGCTGGCTATATAACAAAACATTTTTAATTTCTTTTGAATCAAGAAAATAATTCGAAAAAAATCATAATAATAATAAACACTTAAGTAAAATTATTTACAGAATCCATTTATTATTTTCATATTTTCTTATTTATTTATTCGAATATTTCTAGTAATATTATGATATATATTTCTTTCCATATTTTATTAGAAAATTATTGCTTATATTGAATGAAACTTAGTTAGAAATCATTCTGTAAATTTTATTGGTAATTATAAATATGATTAATTATACTATCACTGTAGGCATGTTCTAATGCTGTCTGACTATATCTATGACAGATATCAGATTTTCGAAAACACATTATTTTCTTTCATTATTATTAATTTCTAAAGCTTCAACAGCTTTTAAAGATAATAATTATGTCCTACGTTCAGCTAAAAATATTTATGATTAGCTATTTATAAACAATAAAGGGCTATATATTTTATTTTATGCATATTCGTATTCCTCTTGAATATCTCTAATATATTTTAATAAGTTATTCAATATTTTAGAATAAAAATGAAACTGGTTAATAGAAAATTTATTTTAATAAAGACCTAATAAGTTTTTCTTTTTATTATAATTTATAACTATAATTTATGAACAATAATTTATTTCAGAATTTTTTTTACAATATGTTGCATTTTTCAGATCATACTAGTAGGCACCACTACTACACAAAATAATGAATTATGTTTGAGTTCTAAAATAACTAAGACGCAAGTACTTCTTACTTAATCATTAATTTTAAAAAATTATCCAGTTTGAAAATGTTAATTTTTAAAAGTTTTAATTATACACCATGTTTTCGTATGCAGTTCCCCACTTTGAAACTCTGTTATCTACATTGCACACCAATCTTTGTATTACATATTTAATAGATTCCAACAAATACACTGCAGCAAATTATTAAAGTTAAACAAAAATAAAATACTATTTCAATCCTATTTCTCCTATCCAGAAGAACAATCTTTTAGAATAAAAATCCCAAATAAATAAACAACTCCACATTTCGGGTGTTTTTTAAAAATTCTAAAGATGCCTTTGGATAATTTTTTCTAAGAGTGTTCTCAAAGACTATCACAACGAAACTTATTAATAGAAAATGTGTTTTGATATAGACCTAATAAGTATCCATATTCAAAACTATAATTTATTTCATATTATTTTACATTACTTTTGTTGCATTTTTCAGATTATACTAGTAGGCACAACTGCTAAACAAAATAATGAATTATGTTTGAGTTCTAAAATAATTAAGATGCATATACTTATTACTTAATTATTAATTTAAAAAAAAAAAGTATCTTTGTGCATAATAGTATGAAAATGTTAATTTTTAAAAAAGTTTTAATTATACACCATGCTTTCTTATGACACTTGAACCTTACTTACATTTTGAAAGTTATCTAAACTGTAATCTTTGCATTACATATTTAACAGATTCCACAAAATACACTGCAGCAAATTATTAAAGTTAAACAAAAAAAAAAAAATACTATTTCAATCCTATTTCTCCTATCCAAGAGAACGCTCTTTTAGAATAAAATCCCAAATAAATAAACAAGTCCTCGCATGAGTACACATTTCGCGTGTTTTTCAAAAATTCTAAAGATGCCTTTGGGAATTTTTCTAAGAGTGTTCTCTCGGACTAAAGGCTTTCAGACATTCACCAACAGAGTAGGGGGAGCCTTGGTTGTTGGTGGTGACAATCGACGTTCGAAATACCGAAGAATTGAAGCCGAAATGAAAAATGCAGCATCAGGCCCTACGCCCGTTCGCGGCTTCCCAATTGTTGAATTTGTTTTCCTTCCTTTTTTTCCACTCTGCACCATTTCCCTACACTCTGCGCGAAAAGACGGAACTCAAACTTCTTTCGCGGACAGAATATAAATGAGACTCGGCTATTTTATTTATTCATTTTCTACCTACCTCCTTCTTCACTTATTTTTTACTTACTTTTTCCCTTCCCCTTCTTCAGGTTCTTCCGTTATAAGGTGACTTTTTAGTCTCTTTTGATAAGGGGGATTGCCGTCAGAATGCTGGTGGTTAATTTGTATCTCATTATGCAGCCAATCTCTCAACCACTTTTACTTATTACTGCTTATAAGAATTTTACCTTCTGAGGACAGAATGATGACTTGATAATTTAATCTGAATTTTTCGAGAGTGCAGGAATAAAATAAAAATAAGATCTTTTTCAAATGTCAAGGTATTTTAAAAATATATTATTTATTGATCAGGAAATTATGATTCTAGACAACGTGACACTTTAGTTTCTTGAGATAAAGTCATTTCTGAAGAATGCTGTTGCTTAATTTGTATCTCATTAGGAGCATAACCTATCGATCATTTTCCTTATGGATCAATACATTATTTTTGTACCTGATTAGCATATTTAATAAAAAGATGAACATGATATTTAATTCCCTTCTTCCACATTAGGTGACTTTTTAATCTCATGAGATAAGAGGATTAACTCCAGAATGCTGTTGGTTAATTTGTATCTTATTATGTTCCCAGTTCCTCGAAAATTTTTACTAATTACTACTGAATTTTTTTTTCTAAGGTAAGAAATATGACGTCATAATTAAATAAGATACGTTTTTTATTCAAATATTTTGAAATGTCGAGGTATTTTTAATATATATTATCTTTCTATTACTAATTGATCAGAAAATTATTTTTGTACCTTTCAAATACGATTGATAAAAATTACTTTTGCACATTTCAAATACGATTGATAAAAATTATTCTCGTACAATTGATAAAATGACTATTTTATAAATTATTTAATTTTTTTTTCTCTGATTCTAGACAACGTGACATTTTAGTTTCTTGAAATAAAGACATTGTTCAAGATTGCTGTTGCTTAATTTGTATCTCATTATGCGCGAAATCTATCGATCACTTTCCTTATGGATTAATACATTATTTTTATACCTGATTAGCATATTTAATAAAAAAAGATGAACGTGATCCATTCACTGTTTCCCATAAGGTGACTTTTTAATCTCTTGAGATAAGGGAATTACCTACAGAATGCTGTTGCTTAATTTGTATCTTATTATGTTCCAAGTTCCTCGAAAACTTTTACTAATTACTACTGGTTTTTTTTTCTGAGGTAAAAATTAAGACTTCATAATTAAATATGATTATTTTTAAGAGTAAGGGATAAAATAGATTAAAATATTTTGAAATGTCAATTTATTTTGAAATATATCATCTTCCTGTTATTTACTGAAAAAAAAATTACTTTTGTACTTTTCAAATACGATTGATAAAATATCAATTTTATAAATTATTTAATTTTATTCTTTGATTCTACATAAGGTGGCTTTTTAGATCCTTGAGATAGGGACGGTGCTCAATAATGCTATTGCTTAATTTGTATCTCATTATGCGCGGAATATATCGATCATTTTCTTTAAGGATCAATACATTGTTTTTACACCTGATTAGCATATTTAATAAAAAAAAAAAAAGATGATCATGAAATTTAGTTCCCCTTCACTGTTCTACAAACGTGACTTTTTAATCTTGAGATAAGGGAATTATAAAATGCTGTTCTTAATTTGTATCTTTATGATGTTCCAAGTTTCTGGAAAACTTTTACTAATTATTTCTGAATTTTTTTCTGGGCAAAAGAATTATGACTTCTTAATTAAATATGATTATTTTTAAGGTGATATATAGATTTAAATATTTTTGAAATGCAAGTTATTTTAAATATATTATACATCTTCCTATTATTTATTTTATCGATCAGAAAATTATTTTTGTCATTTTAAATATAGTTGATGAAACCTTTTTTTTATACGTCTATTATTTAATTCTTCTGATTCTACAAAAATGTGACATTTAGTTTCTTGAAATAAACACATTGCTCAAGAATCTTGTTGCTTAGTTTGTATCTCATTATGCGAGGAATCCATCGATCACTGTCCTTATGGATCAATACGTTATTTTTAAAACCTGATTAGCATATTTAATATAAAGATGAACATGATTTTTAATTATCTTCCCTGGTTCTACATAAGGTGACTTTTTAATCTCATGAGATAAGGGAATTATCTCCAGAATGCTGTTGGTTAATCTGTTTCTTATTATGTTCCCAGTTCCTGGAAAACTTTTACTAATACTACTTTTACTTATTACTTTTGTACATTTTAAATACAATTGATAAAAATATCTATTTTATGGTGCGGTGTCCTAATGCTGCTGGCAATACAGAGACAGTTAGTCTTTATGCCGCAAGCAGAGCTGCACCGCTGTTATTCATTTAGCACTACACAGGGGGCACATGTAGCTTTGAAGATATACTATGGATGCGAGGGACACTACCCGAATATTTATTTTATAAATTATTTAATTTTCTTCTCTGATTCTACAAAAGGTGACTTTTTAGATTCTTTGGGTAAAAGACATTACTTATAGAATGCTGTTAGTTATTTAATATCTCACTAAGCATCCAATTACTTGATCCCTTTTCCTTTTCTATTAAAACGATTATTTTTAAGTATTTAGAGCAGTTTATATAATAAATAGAGGTATTATATAATTTTGTCTTCAGGTCCTATATAAGGTGAGTTTTTAATATCTGAATAGAAATTGTCTCTAGAATTCTATATATTAACTTAAATCTGATTATGAACCCAATACTTTGAAAAAATTTGCTAATTACAGTTGAAAATCCTTTTTCTAAGCTAAGAATAAGGAATCTGAGCTAAGAATAATGAATTAATTTAATCTGAATGTTTTTAAAGTGAGGAAAGCAATTGAATAATATATTTGGAAATATATTATCTTACTATTTCTATTGAACAATACGGTTATTTTTTTTTAGTTGTTTAACACAAACAATAAAAGGATAGAAGTATTGTTTTAATTTTCACTGTTTTTGTTCTTTTTAGTCTAATGAATTAATAGTAATAATATCGAAAACAGTTAACTAATTTGTATATCATTATGCATTCAATTTCTCTGCCATTTTAATTATAACTAAAATATAATCTATGTAATATAAAAATATTTGTGAAAATATGATCACTTGATAATTTAATTAAAAGTTTTAAGTGCGTGTAATGAAAAATATTAATATTTTTAAAATCTGATTTTATTGTTAAGAATCATATTTAAGGAAGTTGCATTCATGACATTATTTTAAAAAAGAATCGTTAAAAGAAATAAAAATGTTATTTAATTTTCTATTTTTATTTTTGCATAAGATGTCTCTTCGATATCTGATCTTATCAGACATCGCCCAGAAAATAATTTTTCTCGAATATTATTGTTTAATTTATATTTCATATATTGCCGATTTCTTGCATACTTTTAATATTTTTCTTACAAAAAGCAATTACTTGATAAAAATTCACTATTAAATTTAAAAAAGATAAAATATATTTCAATTTTGAAGTATTTCAACTTTCTGTTATTGTTTGAAAATTATAGTTTATATTATGCAGAAACAAGGCAGGCAATAAAAAGTTTGTGAAATGAATTCACATGGATTTACTGAACAAGATTTCAGTTAAACATTTTTAATCAAAAGAAATTTAATGTTTTAATAAGAAATATTTATATTTGTGCATTAAAATACTATTAATGTTACTCAATGATCAAAAACATACACAAAACACATTTAAAAATATTAATCTTGAAACAATATGAGTAGTATGTATATATTTAGTTTGAGAATTATTGGTAAAATACATTAAATTAATTTACTGGATCTAATAATTATTTACTTAAAAACAATGTTAATACAATTTTTGTGAGGTTTTAACATTTAATCAGAAGTATATCTTAACATTCAAAGAAATATTTATATTAAATCTATATCGGTAATTTAAGGATTTGAATACGAAATTCATAAATTTACTCAATTTGCTTATAAATGGAAAGAAACCCATCAACAAAGAATTAAATAAATGTTATTATTTATTATTACATACAAGTAGATATTTTAAGTTAAATACAAGTAGATATTTTCGTGTTAAATAACGGCTCTAACATGTTCTACGGCAATATTAAAATCTAATAAAGCCCAATTATTATTATTATTATTCATGCATAACTATGTTTACAAAATATCATTCCTTGGTTATTTCGTATAGAAGTTATATTTATTTCACATTAGTGCTGGAATCTCACTGAACTGGCTACATTAGTGTTGTGTGGTGCCATTTGACATATCCGTCGTAAAAGTTTGATCATTTTTTACCTTTACTTACTCGGAACGTTTTGTCATACGGACGGGGCAATAAAAGGCAATTTCTACAGTAATTTTGAAACGTTTATGTCAATTAAAAAATTATTAAAAAAATGAGGTCGTAAACACGACGTTTGATACGGATTATCTCAATAAAAGTGAACCGATCAATTCATTTCAAGTTTGGAGAAGAAGCACCATCTATAAACCACTAATTCAATGAATTTAATCATGGCTGTTGTTCGTTCACGGATATATTTAAAGAAGATTCTCAAAAATCGGTTATAGTACCTTCTTACAATTATTTATCTCTAGATGAAATCAAATGGAAATTATTCTAATTTTTGTTTAACGAATAACATTTTCTGAAAATACCACACATAACAGAGATAATTTAATCAAATTTCGGTGAATAATTCTCTGAAGCATGCATCAATTAACAAACCTCATCTGATTTGAAGGATGTTGTTGTTTGACCAATATCTAATATTTTGAATCAAAATGAGGAGTTTTTCGAAGATATGCTGATGTCCATGACCAGTTTAGACTAATGCATTGTTAATGTCTTTGAATATACAATTTGGTTACTTTCTTATATTCTATATATATATATCTATTCATGCACACACTAATTAGGTCTTGAAAAATAACTACAGTGTGCTTAAAATAGAAACAAAATAAGTATTATTACAATTCATGCAAGCTTTCTTAAGTTGCTGTTTAATTGGTTTCCTGATTTTTTGTCCTCCTTGAGAAAAACTAAGTATTCTATTTTTCTAATAATTGGTGTGCACTTGTCTTTTAAAAAAGAATGCATTCTTTAGTTCAGGAACTTGCTTTTGGGAGCTAATTGGTTATCTATTTACTGACTTTCTACGAAGAATAATAGAATTACATTGCCAAATAGGCTAGAACCTTGCAAGAATAAAAGATTAAGTACTTTAAGACAAAAAAAAAAAAGAAAAAAAAGAAGTAAGGCAAGAAGAGGAAGTAAAAATTCAGGAATGAAGTACCACAAAATCCAACACGAGCTCAGGCTTTTAGGTTGGCAGCGGAAAAAGAAGAGAAGACTTAAAGAATAAAAAGAATTAAGAATATTTCTGTATTTCACTGATTTTCTTCAAAGAAGATTACTCGACGAAGAAAAAAGTAACAGAAAAATTAAAGATACAATTATGTATTTCAGAATTAAGTAAGTTATTCCCCTAGGGAAGTTAATTTTCACACTGCTGTTTGATGTTAAGCGCTTCAGTAAAAGAAAGCTAAAAAGTATAAAATTAAAATACAATTTTATAAACATTGTTACAATTTTAGATTATATCATATGTATTCTTCAGTTTTATTACTATTTAACACTCTAATGGAGTAAACGTTTAAAATTGTGAAAACGAACAAAAAATTAGCATCATAATTACATTTAGTGAAGGTGCACGTATATAAGTCATAGAAAGGCAAAACAAAAGGTTTTAAAATTTATGAATGAATGAATAAATAATTATAAAAGTTATGAATTGTGAACGCTAACTAAATTATATAACACATATATTTTCAATTAAATTAATTTTCTGTCGGCTGCTTTATTATAAAACATTAATAAATAATTAAAAACACATTTATTATCATAAAATAATTATTAATATTGCTTTATTAGTATGAATTTTTGTATAATATTTTTGTTTTTCATTATAAAAATTCATAAATAAAACGATTTGACATTGAACTTATTATTGAAATGATTATATTAGCTTGTTTCACATGAAGTAAACTTTTGTTGACGTTCTATATATATCTACCAGCATTGTTGTACATCACTTGATTGCTTATTCTGCACTATATTTAATGTGATATTTTGTTATACATAGATTTTAAAGTTCGTAAAAAATCTCAGCATTTTTCTGTCTGAATACAAACTTAAACACTCTGCTACATAAGCAACACAAAACATTAATGATACATTAAATGCAGGTAAGATAATGCCTCTAATTTAATTTACAGCTTGTGTTTCCACAGTAAAAACGATGGTTTGAGGAGTTTAAATCAGGAGATACGAACTTAAAGAGCGAACACTGTGGAAAACCAAAAGCATAATTTTTAAGGACTTTCTGCAGGCAAAGTTTGAAGCTAACACAACAATAATTGTTAGAGTACTTGCTGTTGATATTGCAATAGTATCAGGTATAACAACCATTAATCATCTTGTTGCACTTGGTAGATGGAAAAGCTTCTTGACAAATGGGTTCCGCACGAGTTGCGAGATAGGCAGAAATGGCAATGCTTGTAGATTTGCCCATCAATGAGCATTCCGTTAAGAAATAATTCCTTTTTGATAATGATGATAAATGGATACTGTATGATTACCATAAATGTTCAGGGAAGTGTTGGATTCAGATGAAAAGAATTAATAAGCATCCAGATCGCTTACACCCATAGAAGATAATGGTAATGTTTTGCTGGATTCAAATGAGAGTTATTCATTGAGCTTTCAGGAATATGTCAAACAGTATTGCAGTCAACAAATTGATATTGTACATAAAAAATGTTGCAATCAGAACCACCATTGCTGAATCAAAATCGAGGTCATCTTAGAAAATAACAATTAGTTATTTTCAAATGCTAGACATTTTGAACAAAGCCATTTACTTTTAGGACGGTAGATACGTAATAAATTCATCGTTACCAAAAGATGCACCATTGCAGCCTGCTACATTGCGCTCATTATAACGTGACATTACTAATACCATTTACCACGACATTACAGTTTTGAAAAATTTCGAAGGTTTATCATCTGGTGGAGCACTTAAATTCCTCTAATGCAACAAAAGCATAATGTGACTATAAAAATTAATCTCTTCAACTCCGGCATAGGTACAGATTGTATTGGTTGAGCTTCACTTTTCAGGGCTTTGAATCTGTTTTCCTAGTTTCAAAACGTGACCCACAATCAGACAGGCAACTTTATCTTATCAATTGTCAATTCTCAACATAAAGACATAATTAATAAGATATATAAACTATATATGATAACTCTTAAAATATTTCAAATTGCAAGACGTTTTGCTACAAACGAAAACTGCGACTTAAAACCGTATCTCATCAATTCTTGGCATAGACACAGAAGGTACTAAATAGGATTCGCTTGTCGGGTTTTAAATGTGTTTTCCCCTAGTTTTAAACTAGGTCCAAAGTCCAGTTTCCCCTAGTCCAAACCCATAATCCACCGGACCATTTTATCTCGTCAATTATCAGCATAAAAGTTATTGGTTTGGCTTTTGAATCTTTTCCTAGTTTCAAAAACAAACCAACAATCAAATGAAATTTATCTCGTCAATTCTCAACATAGACACATAATTGGTTATATATAGAACATACATTCACGTCCATAAATTAAGGATAATTCAGAATCACACAGAGAATGAACTCTAAAATAAAAATTTCACCTGTAGAATTATCACAAACATCTTGAAGAAGAATATGCAAATTACAGGAAACCACCAGATGGCGCGGATAGTACGTCACAATGACGAGAGTGTAAGAGAGGGGTATATAAAGAATGGTGGCAAAGAAGTAAAATTGTTCACAAGCGATTTAAAAGCCTTTCAGTGCAATAACCGCATAGTTATGGCACAAAGGAAGCATTTGGATGATTTTTAAGTGGTAGAATCATCCGGACGACTGGAATGAGGACGTAACCAGCTGGAAGTATCCGAGAAACTTGGAATCGCCCAGAGTGTCATCTCCAGGCTTTGGCAACGATTCCAATATGATGGTAACGTGAGTAGATGTTACATCACAGGTCGCCCCGAATTACAACGCCGAATGAGGACCGGTATTTAGCAGTTACTGCCAAAAGAAACAGACGAAGCACAGCATCCAGACCTGTCTCGTCAGCTCTCTTCAGCTACCGGTACGACAGTTTCAAGGCAGACCGTGTACAGACGCTTAGGGCACATTGGTCTATATGCTCGTAGGATTGTCAGATGTGTTCCACTTACCGCAACTCACTGCCGCCTGCGATTAACCTGGAGTAGAAAGCATGCATTGTGGACACCGCAACAGTGGCCTTGTGTGATGTTTTCCGACGAGTCAGGTTTAGTTTGCAGTCTGATTCTCGGCGGACTTTCATATGGAGAGCGCCAGGTACCGTTACCGCCAAGAGAACACCATTGAATGTCACCGTTACGGTGGTGCAGGATGGCTCGTTTGGGCGAGGAATTATTCTTGGTTCCAGATGCAGATTCAGATTCAGTTCCTGCATGTTCAGAGTGTAACGATGACAGGCCACATCTATCGGGATGTCATTCTGGAACAACATGTACGTTTGTTTCGGGGCGCCATGGGTGCTGAATTTCTGTTTATGGATGACAACGCCCGTCCTCACCGTGCAAACATTGTAGACGAATGCCTTCAATTGGAGGATATCACCCGTATGGATTGGCCAGCATACTCACCGGACTTGAATCCAATAGAGCATGTGTGGGATATGCTTGGCCGACGAGTGCAACCCGTCAACCCTCTCCCACCTGTCAACCAGAACTTCGGGAAGGCATTGCTTGATGAGTGGTGTAATATTCCCCACGATCAGATTGATAATTTGATACTCATAGGCCTAGGCGTTGTAAGGCCTGCATTGCATCGCCCAGGAGACATACTCCATATTAACCATCATACTAACCATGTTATACTGTTTTTTGTAAATAGATTCTTTTTTTGAAATTTGCTCCAGGGGTAAAAATCTCAATTTTTATTAATTATGTCAAACATACAGCATCTTTTTTTTTTGCTCTTTACCTTTTGTTTAATAAATAGACTTGACAAATAAGTCAAATTTGTTTTGCTTCTATCTCTTTCTTTGTCTGAACTTCATTATCCTTAATTTATGAACATGAGTGTACATGATGAATATTAAAATCTTATGCTCCTTAAAAATGTAATTTGTAAATTCTCGGCATAGCTCAGAAGATATTGGTTGAGTTTCACTTGTCGGGCTTTGAATCTGTTTTTACCAGTTTCAAAACGATACCCACAATCCAACTAGCATACTATACTATACATGATATATCTCAAAACATTGCCTGGCATTTTGTGACGCAAGAATAATGCGATTTAAAAAATAAATCGTCAATCCTCAGCACAAGCACAAGAGGTATTGGTTTGGTTTCGCTTGTCGAGCTTTGAATCTGTTTTTCCTAGTTTCAAAACCAAATCCACAATCCACCAGGCCCTTTTTATCTCGTCAAATCTCGGCATAAAAGGCATTGTATTTGTCTTCCCCTAGTTTCAAAAGCCACACTTGAAATCTACCAGGTCACTTCAAGTTTCAGTAACAATTTTATTCAAAAAAAATAAATAAAAGAAATTACAACAAACCAAGAATTGATTACGCTTTCTTCGTCTTCACAAAGGACAAATAAAAATTGGGAACAGCTGGAAGATATAAATATGGGTTCGTTGAAATAGCGATACTTCCTGCATTTCGTTGCAATAAAATGCGCTTAAATTTTATGCGAAAGGCAATATTCCTTTTATTTTGGCAGCTACGTATCGATTTCGTTTTAGTAGCTAAGACTCCTTGCATTACGCTGCAACGGATACCTGCTGGGATATATCGGGAAAAATTGATAGTTCTTCTTTACGAGTTCTTTAATGTTTGCTGCATGTTAAAAAATATTTGAGGCTGCTTTGTTTGAACACTTATTAAAAAGAATGGGGAGATTGAAAGCTGAAACTTCCAAAGGAATCTTAGTAGTGAAAAAGTGAAAAAAAAAATTCACTTTCACTTAAGTTTTTGATTAACTTTTATAAAGTTATTTTGAAATTGCCTCAGCTAATACGTTAAGACAGTGATTTTATCCCCCCCCAAAAAAATAAATAAAAAAAAGAAAGAAAAAAAAACTACTGAAATAGTTGATTAGTATTATTTTACTTGTTTTTTAACTTTATGGATCACTTAATTTTAATAAGAAATTTTTTGGAAATCAGTTTCTGATAAAAACTGTCATTAACTCAGCTCTAAAATTATATCTATATGTATGGAACTGAGATTCTTCAAAAAAGAAAATATTTAATGATGTGCTTTGTAGAAATAAAAATAAATTAACAATATGCTTCGGTTGATGAAAGATCAATTGTTGATAATATATGTTGGGAAATATAATTATTTCGAAATTTCTAAGGAAATCCATTAACTATTACATCAGTGTTCGTTACAGTGATTGAAAATGGGGTTTATATTAGCAAAAGGATTCGATAGGTGTTAACAGAAGTACTTTTTGGAAGCCTTATCAATTAGTAATTACATATCTTTTTTTAATATAGGAATTTTCATATCTAAATGGAGTTTCATACTAAGAAATATTTATACAATGAATTAAAAGCTAAGACTCCGTGAAGAAGACTGTGGGAAAAATTGAATGATATTAAAGTTAATTTTTTAATATTTACTATAATATATGATTACTAATGACTTCGTAAATATAAACTCACATAAGCAGCTCATAATTTTTTTTTTCTTATTTTATAATTAGGAAATAGTAAATCGAAGTGATCGGTGAAAAACCGAAGAATTACTAAAGGTGTCGGGATCAAAGAATATTTTAATTACAAGAATATAATAATTTTATTTATTAACATTCAGTTCAACTAAATAAACAATATGTTGTCTGAAAGACTTCTTTGCGCTTAAAAATTCTGAGACTCTGAAATATCATAAAATTAAAATGGTTTCTTTCAAACATTTGATGAAGTAATATAAACTGAACTAATTGATATTTATATTAACTGAACTATATTATATAACTAATATCATATAAACTGAACTAATTGATATTTATATTAACTGAACTATATTATATAACTGATATTATATAAACTGAACTATTGATTTTCCACATGGTGCTATAGGAAAAGCTTGTCTCTCGAGATTCTGCAAGTATTCTACTATCTCCAAAGTTTGATGGCTGAATATCCATCTTGACGACATCAACAACTACAAGTGTGAGAGGATTATAGCCTATTTCATGCCAAAAATCCTAATTTTTCTGTCTCTTCAAATCCCGCAATCATGTTCCGGATTCTTTTAGTATACACTGATCTGAAACGTAGATTTTTTATTCGAGGAACTTTGAGAACGACGTTAGAAGTATTCCTCTCGTTTTCGGAATTCTAAGCTTTACCAATAACGCACATTCAATTATAGATACTGTCATCATGATAGCTGATAACATCGAAATTAAACATGACAACTTCTGGAATGTTTTACATCCAGACCACTTTTTGCATTTTTTTTTTTTCTTTGCACGCATGCACATTCCGAGATTTTTTTCTCTAAAACCGATGTATTTCCTTGGTTTTACATTTTACTTATAAATCTTGTTCGGAATTATTCAAATTGTTTATGTTTTGATAGTTTTTTTTTCGAAATTGCTTGAGTGCATCTCGTGTATAGTTTATATATGAAATGAGGTTACAATCCATTCACCAGTTTTGTTTTGAATGCTGTTTATAAGGTAAGATTAATTATAACCACTTTGTATATAAGATATTCGTGAAGTTTTTATTTTAATGTATTCCATATACAGAGCCATGCATGCCAGATTTTAATGTATGCCAGATTAATTTAAGTAAATATTAGAATGCATGAGATTACATATTTTCTTAATTGCTTGTATCGTTCACATCACCAATATAAATTACATCACTAAAATATATACAATTTCAAAATATACTATTAATTTGCACCATATTTTTTTAACTAATTTCAACTATATTTAAGGACTTAATATTATATTTCGATTCAACAGTTAAATTCAGCATGAAATATATTGTTTCGTAATAAAAGTGCCAAAGTAAGTGAATGGAGGTAGGTAGTATAAAGAAGGTGAACGCTTTTATTGAAATTAGATTTGGATAAAATACGTATCCCAGCAATGAAATGATTAAAATTTAAGACCATTAAACCAATTCATGATTAGAAATTGGACATTGAAAATCAAACGAAGAATTATTGAAGTTTCTATTCGCTGCGATATATAAAAGTCTTGACAAATTGACAAATAGTCCAAATCCCAATGATGCGTTACATCATACCAGTCTTTTCACAATTTATATTTATTGGTGCTGGCGATTAGCATCGCATCTGCAATTATAAATGCACATTGTCACATTTGATCTAAAGAAATTCTGCAGAAGTACATTGAAATTGCCTTACATTCTTCAAAGTTGACTGTCTGGTTTAGATTCACATCGTGACATTCCTGCTTGGACTCTTTTCCTTTGAAGAAATAACTGCATATCGCCCTCTCACGTATTCTTAAAGGGTCGTCGGCACCATGACATGCTGCAGATGCCACTGTTACTGTTGCGAGCCCGTTAAAATGCACTTTATTGCACTTCCGTAATTTAGAAAAAAATTTCAATCCTACAAGGATTCACATTTTCTCCACTGATCCAAGAGGATATAGATTTCAGTTCGGCATAACTAGTCAAGTTTAAAATGGAATTCTATTTATTATATAACTATATATAATAATGATGTTTCCAAAACACCATGAACAGTTCCAGCTTTAAATTGCTAAAACAGTGTGGATTTCTGGACTTAGTATTGAAACAAGTTTACAAACGAAAGTATGTATCTTCCAGCAATGGATACAATAAATCATGCTCATTTGATAAATACAATAAATATTTAGGTCTTAAATTCCCTTTATTTGATTTGAGAAGTTCGAAAAGGGTTGGATCAAATATGAAACACCCTGCAAATATGAGTGTGTTTGAAAGGAATGTTCGTTAAAATTTATGGTGTCCAAATTTGAATGCAGTGTAACATTGTGCAACCTAAATAATGCTGAATTTTCTATATATCTAAATTTTAGAAATGAATGGCCAAGCCAGAAGGCCTGATATTAAAAAAAAAAAAACTTTTGTTTATTTATATTTTTTTAATTTTCCAACATATATAAATATAAACGATATATATTGATAAATATGGCTTAGTTATTTATGATTATACCAATAATACGAGTACTGAAAGAAACTCTGAAAATGAGTTCTCAACTGACTTTCCTCTCCATAAAAAGAACCAAAGATGGCGACCAGATGGTTGGCTAATAAAAGGGCTACATTTGCAATCGTCGTGACCAACATAAAAATCCGACATCAATACTCTCAGCCGAAGTCACACCCCGGCCTAGCAATCAGATCGGGCAAAAATTAAATTGGTCTAAAGGGCGTACACCCGGTCGTATAGCAGAAGACAAATTGCCCGGGTATTGATTTTCTTTACCCTATAAAAGAAGTCTGGGGAATAAACAGTCATCAGGAGGTTAAAAGTTTCAGTGAGGAGGAGTAACTTGCGAAAATGACTTCTAATTACCTGGACAAGTTTCACTCTTTTCTGAGACTTTTTTTATTGCATTTTATGCAACTTGCGTTTTGATGGGCAAAAGTAGAGGGGGAAAAAAGAAAATGATGAATGAATTCGTAAATAGGTTGGAACTAGCTTCTGGAAGCAAAAAATTGGTTTGCCTGCTTTAAATAGGATTATTCCACAGAATTTTGTTTTTCTTTTTAAATTTGTATGACTTCCGAATTTAAATTTAATTTCAGGCTGGTATTTAGTAGGGGAAAAATTTTATTAATATTTAATTTTCATAACGTTGTTGATATAAATTTCCTTAATAGATTTCCATAGTCCAAAATTCCTTCAAGCAAAATTGTATCAAGTATTATTATCATTGTTAAATAAGGTGTTCAAATGATGTGAAATGATCCAGAAATGCATTAATTTATATTTATATTTTTAATAAAAGTGCATGTATTCGTATAAGAATACAGCCATAAAAACCATAATGCATAGATTTCATAAACTATATTGGTAATTATGTATTAATAATAGAATATAAATTTATGTTTTCTATTATTTGACTTTTATCATCTTGAGACCCAACGTAATTGTCCATTTTTATTTTCCATGTAAAAAAAAAAAAAGAAAATACTGTTTAGGTCTTAAAATCCTGAAATCTGGCACTGCCATAGCGGGAACCTTGTTCTACAAGCATTTACAAACGGCAACCGACCAGAGAAGAGCAACTGAAGGCATGTCTATGGTTTTAATTAATTTTTCCTTCATATTTTTACATAGTGTTCGAGCTCAAAAATTGGTAATATGTAATTTTTAATTTTTAATTAATAAAAATAAGTTGTGTTTTTATTGTTGGTGATTATTTTTTGAGTAAAATATTTTTTTTTGTATATTTCAGTGCCTTCTACATTGGACGGTTGGACTAGATAAGTTAATTATACTTTTAAAAATGTATACTAGGATATTTTTGCTTTTAACAAGAAGCAACAACATTGTTTTTTTAACTATCTAATGTTATGCTGAAAACGTCCATTTTACAAAAAATACCAAAAATGTTCAATTTTCTTAATTTTTAAGAAATTATTTGTTAGTGTATACTATAGTAGTACGTTTTAGAAAATTTATTTCAAATTAGGAAAAGTGTGATTAAAAAACATGGTTTCGGGTGTCAAGAGGCTATAACCAGTAATTTCAACGTGAAACATTTTCTGAATCATTTCCATAAAATTAAATCTAAAATTCACCAGTTTATTTAAAAATCAATACATCAAAATATATATGAAATATCTTATAATTAAATATTAATCGAATACAATATATAGTAATATACTACAAATATAACATAATCAATAAGTGCAATTAGATCTTTAGCATTTTATTAACCCTTATGCATAAACATATAGTATGCCAATTGTTATTATGTATGAGTTTCCCTCACATAGTAATTATTACTAAAAATATAAATTATTTTAAAGTAATTATAAATAATACTAAATAACAACATAAAAATACAATTATCGCATCTCTATGTGGTTCAAATGAATTCAAATAATAGAACTGCATAATCTGATAAACTATTATTTTAGATTATAATTATTTTATTTTATAAATGTAAAGCAATTTAATTTCTTTTAATCATACAATAATCACATCCAGTTTGATTATTTATTATAACTCTAAAAGGGAATCCAGGTATATAACTCTATTCAAATCATTGAAGCTGCACAAGCCATTCTATGCGATTCGCACAAAGCCCATAGAAGTTGTTAACGGAAGATACAACAACTGAACTGAATTACCCAAGTAATTGGAACCATTGCAACCCAATTAAGAAAGGGCGAAGGAAACCAATTTTGCTTCAAATCGGATTAGAGGGTTCATTTTAATAGATCTTACCCTATTTCAAGCCTCTGGAGAATACTTTCTCAAATCACTTGTTTAATGATCTCCCAGTTACAAAGGGCCTTTATGTATTTCATTAATCCAAGTTACATTTGGATATTTAAACTTTGAATTAAATGCATCGTTTTCTTAAAGCATATGTGGTTTATTCATTGATGATATAATAAATGTTACATTTTTTTAATGTGAACTAATTATTTTTATCCTTAATTGTTACTTTTGGCTTTTATGACATATTTTTAAATTAATGTGATATTTTATGGAAAATAAATTTTGCATTTTATTTTTAAACAGTACCATTTCAAAACTTAAAATAAATAACTAATAAATTCAAATTTTAATAAAATATAACATCACACACATTATGGAAAAATATTTTGATATTTTAATTGTAAATATTTATAAACTAGTAAAATATTTTCCTTAAATTTAAATAATATTTAAATATTTTTATAATATGTATAAAAATGTAAATGTGCCTACATTTAAAGCTACATGTATATGGGTTTGTAAATATTTATGATTAGATAGAATATAAAATAATACCAGTATAATTTAAGTCTTTATTAAAATATTAAATTCAGTCTATATTAAAAAACAAAGCCTACTTATGATTAATAATATTAAAATATCTTATGCAATAATAAGATGATATTTATTTTAAAAATATACTAAAACAGATTATTTAATTAGTTCTTGCAAAGATAATTCTAATAATCAAATATTTTAATTTGTGTTTAATATGTTTAAATAATTAAAAACGATATTTCCATGGTATTGATTGGATTCATGAAAAGATATAAATAAGATATAAGATAGCTTTATTTTCAATCATTGACATTAAATACGTTTATATATAATTCTATGTATATTAAATTTCCGACGTAAATATATCCAAAACATCTCGTATTTTATGTGAACCCATACATAGATAGTAGATATTTTAGTTTAAAAATTTTTCTCCACTATATTTCTTGAAAGTGCCAATAAAAATGAAGTTGACGTTGAATTTGAGTGACGTGAGTTTACCATGAAATTATTTGATCTGCCTTTATTTGATTTAATTGAAATACTGTAACAATGCTTATCAAATTTATCAAAAGACATTGTATATATATATACATAATTTTTAAAATTACAAAAGAAATAAATTATATATTTTTGTTTTTATCAGGATCTAATCTGACCATATTACATGTTATGAAACTGCCCCTTACTAAATTAGTGTGATTATTGCTTTCTCTGAAGTCATTTAGGGGGTAACTGCTTCTGCATTTGCTTATTGTATTGGGATAATTCTAGAACGCGTATATTAATAGCTCTGTTGTCAATATAATAAATTGATATATGCTATAAATTTGTTTAAAATAAAATATTCATTAGAACTTAATTTGGATATTATGTACAAGATAGCAATTGGCAAATTGTTTGGCAAGAGCTTGTGCATGACCGACAACATATAATCTAATAGACATTAGCAATTAGTTACATTATCCAGCAAAACTAGCATTTAATCTAAATGAAGCAAAAAATAAGTTAGCATGATTTGTTTAATCTGTAACATTTAAGCATATAATGCTCATAGACCGACTGAAATCCCTGGTAACAGTCTGTACTTAAATGTGCGAACTACGAGAATGACTCAAATTCTCTTTTCTATCATTTTAGTGAGAAGCGAAAATAAATCATCTTATCTAAACTTACTGACAGGCCTCTAATTCCGTTTCGGAAGGTCGTAAATTTTATAATGAAGGTCAAAATCTGATTCCATCTGGAGCCGAAGTTCTCTGAAAGCTCTCAAACGTTCTTGCATACTTTACGTTTTCTAACTGCACAGAAACAAATCGGCTTGGGGAGGACGGTCCCGCTTTCAAAAGTGTATAAAACTTTAGAACACTCAACAACAAACTTAATTGAAGCAATTTTAAGTCTTTTTTTATTTCATTTAATAGGGGAGAGAAAAAGAGGAACAATACGTACAATCGACTGAATTTTATTTTTTACTAATTTAATATAACTTAAAAAAAAATAATAGCATCCTTTCTCATTTCTTTTAATTTCAGAAAATAGTGAATAGTTTTTAAAACTTCTCGATGTTTAATGTAATGAGTGCGAGTTCATTAACAATCATTCTGTGTAGAGATAACTATATATATATATATATATATATATATATATATATATATATATAAGGTATTAAACGTTTCTAATAAACAAAATATGGTACTGTAAAAAAAGTATTAACATTTATTAACATTACATAAACAATATTATTAAATTGATTATACATATATATACAACTAAATATATCAACAATTTAGTTGGCTCATATGCTATGAGGACATATATAGAGAAAGAAACTGAGAAAATAGTACATTCTAAATCATTATTTTTAAACAATAATATTACATGTTATATTAATGTAAATTTAACAGTAAATATAAACAGTCGTTTTTTGGAAGAAAACGTTTAATAAACCATAGATGATCAAAACATAAATGCAAATTATGTTGTATTTGCATACCTAAAATTTATCTCACAATAGCAGGTAACCATATGTACATATATATATTTTAAATTAACATAAGCTTCTGAATTGAGTCTGAATTTATAAACCATCATTTTAACTTTAAAATCAAAATGTTGAAAACTCAATAGATATTACTTTTCTTTCTTGTTTACCGAAGCCTTCACAAATTATTAAAACACAATCTAAACATCGATAAATTGTCCCCAACTGACGATGCATTATAACACGCTGTAGGAATAAAGAAAACAATATTTTATGGCTACATCCAACGTAAAGCCGAGAATCTAAATGGTAGGGCTATACACCACACGCTTTGACTATTTGAAACTGAAAACCATGAAAAGAATAATATCCTATTCCCGTGCTCTCTTTAATATAATAAACATTTTCGTAAGGGCATAAAGTGCGAAAGTCCTCCAGATGCAATTTTATAGTTTAGGCCATCAAAATGATAAACGTTGACTCAGTTTATCGCGGAACAGGTTGGCCAGAAGACACAGTTGTGCCGTAAATAGCACTTCCTTTCCATAAAGCGTCCTCTTCCTCACAAAGAAGTGTCGACCAGGTAATGGTCTGGTTACAAATCATTCTAACGGGTTCGTATATGCATAGCAGGGAGCATAATCGAAGTGCCAAGTCGATATTAAACGTTCTTTATTGCGATGTCGTATATCATAAAATGCCTTTTAGAATATAAATATTCATGGATTTTTTGAGGGAGTTTTCTAAATTACCGATTCTAAAGACTAAAAATGAATTTGTATGTGCTCGTAATTTTGTTTGGTATAAGTTTGCATATTTTAAAGGAAATTTAAGCGTAGAAAAATGTATACATCCTCTCAGGTACAGTTGGGCGAATAATATTACCTCACGTTTCCTTTTTTTATAAAATATAATAGATAATTTAGTTTTAAAATCCTTTATATCGCATTACTTGACCATAATTGATCGGGATATATTAAACTTTATTTTCCTTTTAATAAAAAAAAAAATTTTTTTAATATTTTTCTGTTATTTCGTAAATATCCGGATAGAGAATTTGAAACAACTCATATTTTACAATTGTTCTGTATTTAAATGAGATTTTTAATATGGAACCAATTAGCGTAAAAAACACAACAAAACAATAAATGACAATATGTATTTTTAAAAGATGAAAATATTTATACGTAAAATTAAATATAATTCCGGAAATGTAAATGTAATTTTAATTCTGTGTAAAACATTCAATTATACTACAGACGCTCACCAGTGCCAAGATGCACAAGACATGAATTCAATTCGTTATGTGAATTGTATTACAGTTACTCAATTCAGATACAAATAGATAAGGTGAAATTTATTTTTAATAAGTTTTGAATTGGCAGCCCTATTTCTGTGAGATAATAAATATTTTCACCAAGCAAAATACGGAACAGTAAAATGTATTAGCATTCTTTAGCATTATGCAAACAAGATTAATAAATTGATTATAGGATATATACCAATTAAAATATCAATAATTTAATTGATTCATGTTCTGTGATTGCAGATATCTCGGACTGAAAAATAGGTACATTCTATATCATTATTTTAAACAATAATAATACATATCATATTAATGTAAATGTATTAAACAATCTTTTGGGAAGAAAATCCTTTTAATAATGTATGTTATAAAGAAATTCTTTATTTCTTTATGTCTACGAACCACCCCAACCTAATATAAATCGTTGTAATATTACATGCTATATTAATGTAAATTTATTAAACAGTTAATTTATTAAAACCTTTAAAAATGTATGTTATAAAGGAAATAAATATGAAATGCAAATACTTTTCCATATAAACTTTCCTAAAATTTTTTTTCTGTATTATATTACCCATTTCTGTATTTGGATTACGTCTCAATTAAAAATTATCAATAGTCTTTCAGTGTTCATTGTTTCTATTAGTTAGCCCATAAGTGATTGATATATATGTCTACAATCCAACCCCACTTATTGTAAATCGATATGATTCTTTCACGAACTAAAAATTGAGATTATATAGTGGAACTGCAATCCATATGTTAAGAGAGCAAAAATAATCTCGTACTAAAAAAATATAGTATAATACATGATATTTTTAAAAATATGGTATTTTTTTTTCAATGACCGTTCATTAACTTTTTTGTGAAGATATTATAATGTAATATTACATTAATTGTGCATGTTAACTTTCCTGCGAGCTTTGATACAGTTTTATTTTAGCACTAAATTACCCAATTTGTTATCTGGTCAATAGCTAATATTCAGTTTTATCAATTTACCCACAATTGTTTTCACACTTTGTCTTGCAAACATCCAATGCATTTGTAGATCTCCCCAAACCTTTCTACTAATTATAAGACGATGTGACGTTGTCCTATAAAAATACAGCGATACTAATAAAGGGATACGTTGATGATTTTTCTTATCAAAATAATGTTACATCTTATATTAATGCAAGTTCATTAACAATAAATCTGGGAAGAGATACTTTTATAGCTGTTATAAAGAAATAGATATTAAATGTAAGCCTTATTTTTCCATACGAATCTCCCTGTGGTTTTGTCTTCAGAACATAATTATTCTAGTCCTTACCTGAACAATTTTAATTTAACAAGTTTTTGTACCAATTATTTAATTAACAAATGAGCAGATATTCCACCAATTATTTAATTAACAAATGAGCAGATTTTCTACCAATTATTTAATTAACAAATGAGCATATTTTCTACCAATTATTTAATTAACAAATGAGCAGATTTCCTTCCAATTATTTAATTAACAGATTTTCTACCAATTACTCTGACCTTGATTGATGAATACGTCTGCAAACGCCCAGTGCATCTCGGCACCTCCCTTTACCCATAATGCTCGTGCCTCCATGTGAAACCACCGACCTGTGGAATCTATTGCGCTATTGCAAATTACTCCATCTCAAAATGTCAATTGCAGGGCAATCGTGGATTATGCGTGTAGGCTCATGCTCTTCCACCACTACTTGGGCATGGTGCACAGAGCACGAGACACTTCCTTAGCCTGCACAATGGTGGTGTTGAATTGATTTTCTAAAATTAATCTTGCGAATCATTTATATTTTATAATTCATGGATACAAAGGTGCATAATGTTCCGAAGATCGCCATGGCTAGAAAGGCCTTGTAATTAGATAAGGAGGATTAGGTAAATAGTTGGGGATTGAATCTGGAACAAATGACGATTGGCACGTTTGTGTAATTTATTTCACCTTTAAATCACAGTCCGGAGGAGTGATTATTATAATTTTTGATATGCTAGGTTGGAGTGCTTTTGAAGTTCATTTATCATGTGCATATTGTATATTTGCAAGTCAGTTCATTAGTGATATTCCAGTAAATTAATTTCCGCTATGAAATTGGTTTGGATATCATTTATTAAAATAATTAAATTGTATATTAACTTTATAAAACATTGTCTTATGATGTGATTCTTTATGTATGATTTGCAATCAGAATTGAACATTTGAAAAAGCAGTCAAATTTTCCCAAATTGATAAATTTTGTACATATTTGGAATTATTTTATATTTCTACTTTTATTAATTTATTGATTTTTCATTTTTCTAATAAGATATTTCATTATCAAAGAAATATATGTCATTTATTTTTAATACTGGCATTAAAATACTGAGAATATAGATATAGAAAAGCATTAGAAATTACATATAAAATAAGGATACCCATTTTAATCAAATATATTCCATACTCCATCATATTTGATAGATAAACTGTAATATTTTAAAATATATATATATTTACTTTCCAGGGTAATTTCAAAATATTATTTAGAAAAATAGAATGGAATTTTGAGAATAAATAATCATTTTGCGTCATACGTCCTGAAGAACTGAACTTATAGAAATGAATTTTAAAATTTCAAGGCATTTCAAAACAGTATTACCATTTTCAAAAATCAGGCTATACAATTTTTCAATACTTAAATATCAGTAGCATTCGAAGTTTGCAAATATGAATCATGTTTAAAATATGCATTTTTATTTAATCTATTTTAAAATTTAAGTTCAAACATTGATACTATACTCTACATTTTCTATCAATATAATATGATTTTTTTCTATACTTATAAGTTTCTTTAATCTAAATATTTATGAAATAGAGGATGGATAATAGAAAGACATTAAAAATAGTTGAAATTAAAGCATAATTATTTTGTAATACAAGTAAATGAATTTTGGTAAAGTCATTTGTAATTCATTAAGTGAATATATCTTAAATTTAAAAATACTGCCACTTATTTACTGAATTATTGGATTTGAAAAATACTAATTTTCAAATATTAAAAATATTTTTTATTATTTCTTAAGTAAGTATTATTATTTTAGAAAATAATAAAATATTAAATTCATATAATTTGTCATTATATTTTTTTTTAAATATTTGGTTCTCTACGATAATACTAAATGATTGTTTAAATAGAAATAGAAATTTCTTTGAAATATATTTTATGGAGTGCGATTGTCCAAATGTAATGTGTTACTTTATAAAATAATCTTTATTAATTTATTCTATATTATTCTTTATTTTCTCCACTTAACAGTAAATGAAATTTATAAATGGGATTAGCTGTAAATTTTTCTAAATTGATTCTTAGGTAAGTAATAAACTGTTAAAATCCATTGGCAATTTAACACAAGTATAAGAAATATATTTCTCTGTATTGTAATATGTTACTGCTAACCACACTAATCTATCTTACACGGTATTGTAGATAGCAGTTGGATGATAGCCAATTCCAAGAATAACGTTATTTATTTAACTTGTTAATATCTTGATTTAAGTAGAGCTACTTTAAAGTAAAAAATTGACGTTTATTTCAAACAATACATGATGTTTGTTTCCTTGCTTCTTTTCATAAACATACAACAAGGTTGCATTCTTTTAAATCAATTATGGTATTAAGATTTAAGGTAGTTATGATCTCTTACCTCATGAAAATTCTTTTCATTTTAACTGATAAGTAATGTAAATACCTGGCATAATATAAACCAAAATAAATGAATATTTCTTTCAACTGGGCAAGTCATCAAAGATATTCACTAAATTCGGCAACAAATTTAATTTTCAGTAAATTTTTAATGGATATTAATATACCATTAAAAATTTATATTCCTTTATGATGTATATTTATTGGAGATTTAAGTGTAATGGAATAAAGTATATACCTTCCTATATAATATATAAAATAAATAGTTTAATTTATATAATATAATAAAGTATATATATTTTTATATATTTCCTTATAATATTATATATATAAGGCATATCTTAATTATATTATATCCGCAATGAGTTAACTCACTCTACCTCACATGGTTTATACAGTACGATTCATTGAGGTACAAGATATAAAAAAGTGGATGAATATTGTTACTGAGCAGGAAGAGAGAATGCTTCTTTTTTCCTGAAACTGATATTATTTTGTGCGTATAAAAACAAACTGATAGATACTTGTGTTCAAAAAAAATGTATATATTTTAAACTTATCACATTATTTTGATTCCTAAGTTTTTTTATGGTTGGCTATTGAGGGCTGAGTTGAAATGTGCTTTTTTATATTCAGTTCCGCACAAAGTTATCAAGTTGAAAATATTATGGTTTATGTCGAGGGCGTATTACAGGCAACATGGAGCCCTGATATACAAATGCAATTTCCAATTAAATTGTTAATAATAAGTGTATTTTTAAAATTAAATGAAAATGCTGGCATAATTCAGGAAAAATATAAAAATATATAATATACG
>BPLR01007506.1:0-35615 GCA_021605095.1 Caerostris extrusa
GATATAATGAATCGTGGAACCAAGCCAAAATTGATCAAGCACTGCAAAGAAATGACTAATCTATTATTACATGCGCTAGATGTAAGAACAGTTCCAGTTATATAGTATATTCTAAATTTAACCGTTAGCAGAAGTTATTTATAACATAAATAGTTTTGCTTTTTTCACACCAGCGTTTGTATAATGAAAGTAATATATTATCAAAATCGCTATGAAGACTAATAATTTCAGAGTATACTATCTGTGTCCAAGAAGTAAGACCTTTATATTTAAAATTCAGGGCTTATGAATTTCAATTTTCTTTTTCTTTTTTATTTTGCTGGAACTGTCCTTGATACCTGTGTGAAATCTGACGTAAAAATACTCATTAGTGTTTGAATTACGCTTCGCTTGGTGACTCGCTAAAAGTGATTGCGGCGATTTTTGAAATGTCTGAATTAATTGAGTAAAGAACTTGTATTCAATTTTGTTTGCGGAAACGTATAGAATGTTGAAGAAGGCATTAGGGTGAGCATTCCTATATCGGAAAGAAATGTTTACAAGTGGTATAAACAGTTCAAAGAAGGCAGAGTACGCATTGAAGACGAAACAGGTCTGGTCGACCACCAACCTCAACCGACGAAGCTCACGTCCAAAAAATTAAAGATTTGGTGCTTGCAAACCGTCGATTTACAATTAGAGAACTTGCTGATGATGTTGAAATTTCAAAAGGATCGGTCAATTCCATTTTGGGCCTGAAACGCGTCAAATCTCGATTGGTGTCGAAATCACTGAATGCGCCAGCTCATACTGCATTGATTCTTCGTGAACGTTTCACCAAAAATGAAACCCATATCGTTACAAAACCACCGCATTCTTATCGTGCGACTTCTGGTTATTCCCTTAAACTGAAAAGACCACTCGGGGACACCGTTTTGAGTCTATTGAAGGGCTTCAACGTGAATCGGCGTGCGCTTTGAAGGCCATCCCTACTGATGACTTTTTAGCATGCATTGAGGATTGGGAAAAAAAGTTGGCGTAAGTGCATTAATGTCCGGAGGATTACTTTGAAGTCTATAAGTAAATTCAGAGGAATAAATAAAGGATTTTTGAAAAAAAATGGTTTACTTTTAGGGGCACAGTAGTATATTACACATCAACTGAGAAATGAGCTCGCAGTTATTGAATACCACCTAATTTGGTCACTAACACTAAAGCCACACTAAGATTTTAAAACTAAATCATTTGTCTATGTAGGTGAGAGCTCAAATTTATTAGTTTCACTAATGTGAGAGATCTTCAAGTGTGAAGTCTTTTCTCTTGGAGAAGCAGGGTGGAATGTCTTCCTGATTTAAAAGTGCAGCTGATTAAGTCAACTTGAACAGGAATTTTTAAAATTTTCACTTTTGTCCTCGATTTCTATTCAAAGACAGCTCTAAATTCTTTAGAGCTTTTGACCTAGACTTTGGTAGAAGGCTGAGGGTGGACACGTATTCAACCACGTAATGGGAAATATTTCAGTACTATCATTTTACACAGAATCTCGACTAATGATGTGGTCTCTGTGGTAGATAAATTTTGTAAGATTGAATATTGTTTTACAGCTATTTCCTTGAATAGTCAAACTTTATATAGATATCTAATGGTAAGGAAAAGAATAAGAAAGTATACGTCTTATTCATGATCATGGTGATGAGATAGCCTCTTTGGATTGATGTTTCATTTGAAACAACTTTTTCTGGAGTTAGAAAAGCGAGTGCTTTGGGCACTTCAGTTTTCAGGTTGATATCCCTACGGTGGCATGGAAGTTTTGTAGTGATTCTGAATCGACATTAAATAGATTCAGGCCTGGTGGGCCCAAAATGTGCACAAAATGAGGCGTAGAACAAAACGGAAACTACAATCAATCTGTTTATAGTCCAATTATAGCTCATTATGAAGCCTTGCGTTACGAGGTTGATTGCACTAACTGAGTACGTTGCAGTCACTGTTTTCCGATTTGGTTTGTCGCTCTACGGTCATTTTGTGCACACTTCAGGCAAATTAGACTAGACCTAGAGTTTAACGTGGATTTTACATCACTAACAAACATCCATACAACGAGCAGGCTTCGATCCGAGGCCTGTGGTATCAAGCCTGTATTGTGCTAATAAAACTTTCAAGGTCTCAATTTGTTTGTCATCGTTTTGAGGGTAAATAAAGTTACGGTAAAAGGTCATAACAAGGATTTTAATTGACCAAAGTAGTAAGAACATTTCTCAACAATTTTGCGAGAAAATCGAATTTAATGTTTGAAAGTTTTTTATACAATCAAATCGCTTCCTGAAATACGTTCTCGTAGGGTGTTAACTGGCGCTAACCGGTTACCTGGAGGACGTAAGTTCTACCTTCTGTGAGTTCCTTCATAATTTTTAACATGATTCTTATTATAAGAAATTGAACAAAGTTACGTAAATCAATAGGTATATTTACAGGAAACTTGCCCGACTCGTGGCTCAGTAACAATGCATGGCATCAGTGGCAATGCATACCACTGACAACGTACCTCGTGAGAGTATTAGGCGGAGGTTCAACCTTCTGGCGGCTTTTGTTGTAGACAATATTAAAAAATGACTCGATGGCGTTTACGACTTTCAGTATCTTGCCTCGCTAGTCAGAGTACCTAGTGGGAGTTTTCGGGTTTCTCCCATACGATATGCAAATTCGGGGTAGCTCCTCTAAAAGTCCCCAGAAGGCGCCGCCCTTCTTCATCGACTCGGGTCAAGTCAGACTTTTACCTACGGGTGCTTCATTAAAATAGAAGTGCCCCCTTCCCTCTTTCCATGAGATCACAAGGGATCTTGGACTAGATGTTACTGTCTACCAAGGGATAAGAAAAAAACCAGGAATTTTTATTTTTTACATATTTTCTCCCATTTATATATTTTTGGGGAAAGATTTTTATCGTTGCCTAATTTTGCTTTTCATATGTGAATATTTCTGGCGAAATATTACAGCGGTCGGAATAAAACACTCATATTTTTACCAGTAAAGAAAAATTATTTGTGATAACTACAAAACATTTTATCTGAACTGAAACTTCAATTACAACTTTTTTTTTTTGGAATAATTTTCTTGTAAAAAAAATTACAGAATCAGCAAATTATAGTTACAAACAGGTTAACAATAGAAAAAGAATTTTAAAAAAGTCGGATGAGAAAATTGATATCCGTGTATTTTCAGTGAAAATGTGAACCGTTTTGATAAACGGGAACAATTTCTTCTCCCAGTCGATGTATTCAAAACTATCTAACTATACAAAAACTCTGCATTTCTGAGTCATAACTCGCTATTGCAATACTATACATTTATCATTGGGCACTATACTATACATATATCATACTCATTGGGGCGGTCAGTACTTTGGGTGGGTGACCACCTGGGAACACCGCGTGCCGTTGGCATTCACAAATTAGGGGACCTGAATGGCCGAGTGCCCAGCGCGTCTCGTGGCACTCGGTGCCACAGGTTTCGGGTTCGAATTCCCGGCGGTGCCATGGATGTTTGTAGGGTTCGAATCCCACTTTAAGCCGTAGGTCCCAGTCTCCTATGACTGTAAGAGCGTCACGGAGCCAAAGTCACACTTCTACCTAAGGGTGCTCCATCACAACAGAAGCTGCTTCCTTCCCTTCAATCATGAGTACGTATGGGCTCGTTGGCTTGGCCAGCCAAGTGGGATAAGAAACAACAACAATAACAACACACATTTATAAAACTTCATAATCAAACGATTAAAAACGATCATGAATACTGATGGTCGTATATTCAATAACTGTTCTATTAAATATAACGAGTATATTCTTTTTCGATAATGCCAAAAATAAATTTCATTATTCTATTTCTCTTCCATCGCATATACTTTCAAAAAAAAAAAAAAATTCCGTATTTTGCAAAATTAATATTTGGCATCAATAATATTTTTTAAAAATATGCTTTTCCAAACAATAAATTTATGTGTTTCTATTCTGGCCCGTCTGCCTACTGGCAGATTCCGGCACATGAGTTGGTTTTCTTTTTACGAGATAGATTTGTCAGCCGTATGTTCAACGTTCTACAGACATATACCTATGTATTTCAAAACAATTTATGCTTGTGTATGTATCAAAGGAAATTTTGTATTATAATGTATATAATTTAAGTGAGTGCATGAGCATATTTCTAGGGCACTCTAAATTTGAAACAATTCGTTTTTTTTTCATTTAGACTCCAAATTGCACAATCAAAATTTTTTATGTAAACACCATTTTTCTAGTTATACACCTAGCTTATTTATCTCTTATGTAATTTCTCCTACCTTTTTATTTCCCCTTGTCCATAATTTGCAGCAAACTGCTTCTACCGTCTATTTATTTATTAGCTATTAAGATTTTCTAAATTCTATTATAATTGATTTGATGAATATTCCTCCAGCTCTCTGATTTGTATAATCTCATATGTAGTGTTTATTGTATTATATTGTTTTTAATTTTTCTTTTCTCTTTCTGTAATATCTTACGTAACGTTTTTATATTTTCGCATTTCATGTTCATCCTTCTTAAAAAAAAATTTTTTTTTTTAATTTTTGATATTTAGTTCTGTTCTTGTATGAATTTTCCCCATTGTTCAGCTTCTGTACCTCAAAAGGGAATTATGCAAAACTTCTTTTCCGCCCCCATCGTGCGTCCATTCATTTCACCCACATCATTCCCAAACTGTATAGGGGCAACTCAGCTCTAGGCACAGTGATGTGGTGTAGTAGTAGTAGACATATACCTAGACCTACGGTTTAAAGTGGATTCTGAATCACTGTAAACATTCATGGCACCGCTGGCACTCGAAACTGAAACCTGTGTCACCGAGCGAATATTCATTATTTTTCAATTCCTTCAATTAGCTCACACTTTCCCTATATATATCTTGCTCAAATTTTCAATTGCTAATAAAATAGTTTTTTCCTTCACCCACTCCAAGTTTTAAATACATTTTTTTTTTAACTTGTAGTGGATGACACTGGATGTTAATACAGTTTTCTCAAATATCAATTCAGTAATTAAATTTAATTAATTAATTATATATTTTAGATTTAAGTTGCATATACTACCAATAGAGGGTGCCAGATAAACTTAAAAAAAATGAATGAATGAATATTATTTATAAAGGACTTTGCAATAGAGTGAAAAAAAAGAAGGAATTGACCTAAAAAATTGTTTTTATATTACTTGTTACTTTATTAAAAGTTAAAGAAAGTGCGCTAGATAGAACATCCCTCCCCCACTCGCATTTAGCGAGTGCTAATGTGCACCTTTAACCACTACGTCAAATACACGAGGCCATATGTGTGATGCTATAACAATATAAAAGCTTTAAATTTTTATACTCGATTTTCTAGAAAATTATTTAGAAATGGGTCCTATTACTTTGATCAATTAGCATTCTCTTCAAGATATACTATAATATAAATTTCAATTAAATTGATGACGACAGTTCGGCACCTGTTATTTGTAAAGACATTATGTTTTTGTTTCTTTTTGTTATAAAATTAATTGCAATGAAATACGTATAAAACAGGTGAAATTTTATAAGAACATAATCAGTCCTTAATAATTTACTAAAAATCTGATAATTATTTTGATAATTTTTAAATACTACAAATATATATAATATATAATACTACCAATTTCATTATTATGTACAATGAATATTCACATATGTTAAATAGAAATTAATTGCCGATCGCTATTCTTGTTAGCAAATAGAATATTAATTTTATATAAATATAATTATGTATTATCATATACTCATCAATGTTAAAAATTACTGGAAATTTGTAAATATTGAAAAGTTCCGCTGTAAATATGAGAAAATGATTATTCACAAAATCAACGTTATTTGATTATTTTTAAACTTATTCTTTATTAATTTTCAATTTGATTGATGTATTCGTTACTTATTTGTTTGATGTTTGATAAATATAATTTATTGTTAAATATTAATTTACTCTTTTCATATCTATCAAATTAAAAGGCAATAAAAACAAGTTTAAAAATAATCAAATAATTTTGATTTTATGAATGTATAATTATTTTTCATTAACACAAACAATGAAATTTAATATAAAAATCCTAAAATTGTTTATTGTAGGTTTTAAAAATTAACCGTATGTAAGGAATATTTATACGAGTTAAACTAAAAAGTAATAAACAAAGCAATATTCATATCTATCATATTTTAAAATTAAACTCCTTAATTAAATCCTTTATCAATTAATTAAACTCAATTTACTATAAATTTAATATAAAACCCTACATAACCGTTTTAAAATTTAACAATATGTAAATTGAAAAGTAATAATCAAAGCAATATTCATATTCATCATATTAAAAATTAATTACCAAGAAATAAACATATTGATCATATTAATATTAATCACCTACGATTATAATTAATTAAATCCCTAAGAAACTCAACTTACTATATATTTAATATAAAGACATAAAATTGTTTATGACACGTTTTAAAAAATTCACCGAAAAAGCTCCAATTTATATTAGAATATTATATGTAACGAATATTTCATGTAACGAATTCATAATGTTTAATAATCAAAGCAATATTCATTATATTAAAAATTAATAACCACCGAATAAACATATCGATCATATTTTAAATTAATCACCGATGATTATATTAATTAAATCCTTTAAAAATTATATTTACTATAAAACTTATTATAAACCCTAAAGTTGTTTTAACACGTTTTAAAATTCTCTGTATGTAACGAATATTTATATCCGTTTAATTGAAAGGTAATAATCAAACCAATATTCCTAATTATCATATAAAAAAACTAATAACATATTGATCAAATTTTACAAATTAATCACCCGCTATTATAATAATTAAATCCTTTGAAAACTCAGCCTACTAAACTAATATAAAACCCTAAAATTTTTTATTACACGTTTTAAAATTTAACTATATGTAAAGAATATTTATATGAGTTAAGCTAAAAAAGTAATAATCAAAGCAATATTCATATTTATCATATTAAAAACTAAAACATATTGATCAAATTTTCACCCACTATTATACTAATTAATTAAATTTTTAATAAAAACTCCACTCACCCGGCAATAGGGCCATAGGAATTAAGAACGCTAACATAGAGGACACATAAATTAAAGACAGAACTAACATAAAGAGAACTCAGCCGCTGAACATGTGCTATCCAGTTCCCGGACCTTCTCAAACTCCCTTCCCGAATACCGGAACAGACGCGACTGGAGAGCCGGATTACAATGAAGGGCTTTTCACCCGATTCGAGGAGGGGGTTGGCCAGGAGTGGCCACGACGGTAGCGCTCCATCCCTAGTGGTTACACCAGCGAGTCGGCTAATTGTTCGAAAATACAGTGTTGATCGTCGTCCAGGTTCACTTCTTCCTGGCTAAATTAAGGCATTTAATCCCTACCCTCCTCCCTTTCCTAAAGTGTGACGGTTGACAGTGAAGAATATTAGGGGAGTCAGAATGTTCGTTTGGGGGCGAGGCGTGACCTGGGATCGGGATGGCTAATGGGGATCAAAGGGTTTTGGAGAAGTTTCAGAAGTTAATGAGGATTTGGGATTGAAAATTTCGCCGGTATGTTAATGCGATAGAAGGTTTAAGGTATGTGTATTTTAAAAGTGGAGCTTGTGCTATATATGTCTTATGTAATCAATCCTTTGTTAATATTCTGTTATATTAAAATTGGCGTCAAATAACGGCAATGATTAGCCCTCCATTGATGGGCTATTTTTTCTATGCTTTTTCGGCGCATTTCGCTTTGGCACTTGGTGTTTCAAGTTTCGGGTTCGTGTCCAAGCGATGCCATGGGTGTTTGTAGCCGTACGAAATACACTTTAAACCGTAGGTCTTGGTCTACTATGTCTCAAAGCATTGGACGTAGGGCTAACAACCCTACCATGTATAAAAAGGTAAAAAATCTCATGTTTTATTGGTTCGGAATACAATTTAAACCGTAGATCTTCATCTAATATGTCTGTAGAGTGTTGAATGTCCGGCTGACAACCTTAGCATGTTTAAAAAAAGAAAAAGAGCTACTGTAGAGCTTACTGTAGAGCTTTTCTGTAGAGCGTTGGGTGTTGTTCTGACAACCCTATCCCATAAAAAGATAACAAACGATAACACGTGTCTCAAAATCTGCCAGTAGGCAGCCGGCCTTAGCCCACCATGGGGCTGTTGCGCCACTGATGATGATAAGGGAAGTTATTATTAATAGAATAAAAATAAAATTTATTGTATGGCATGTTATTATATTAACATTTAGGTTATATTGGTTGGGATAATAATTATTTAATTTATTACAATGTACGGCTGACAACCTTAGCACTTTTAAAAAAAAAAGCATCTCATGTTTCGAAATCTGCCAGTAGTCTGACGGTCTTGTTTCTACAAGTGTCAAGTGTTGTTTCTATAAGTTGTCTACTTGTGTCAAGTCTGTAGAAAGCGTTCAACGTAGGGTTGACAACATTACCACGTTTAAAAAAGAAAAACTATCTCATGTTTCGAAATCTGCCAGAAGGCTGACGGTCTTGGTTCATCAAGGGACTGTTGCGCCATTGAAGAAGAATGCTATTTATTATATTACATAAACATAATATTATTATATGAGATATGATGGCCGAGTGACTTCCGCTCGGTGTCGCATGCTTTGATTCGACTCTGGCTGGTGCCACGTACGTAGTGGTTTGGAATCCACTTTAAACCATAGACCCCGGTCTAATATGACTGTAGAGCATTGGGGTAGAACTCACAACCCTACCCCGTAAAATAGATAACGTCGCCTGTCTCGAAATCTGCCAGTAGGCAGCTGGTCTTGGCCCACCATGGGGCTGTTACGTCACTGAAGATGATGAAGAGGGAAGTTATTATTAATGCAATAAAAAAAAATTATTGTACAAAAAGTTATTTTCTTAACATTTAAATTTCATTAGGTGGGGTAACTTCTAATTATTTTATTAAATAAACTGATTAATAATTTTTTTAATGGTAGGTAATTTTAGAATTTCGAACGTTAGCGCTCCATCCGTAAGTGGTTCCGCCAGCGAGTTGGCCAATTGAGGAAAGTCACAATGTTGATCGTCGTCGGGTTCACTACTTCCCGACTCAATTAAGGCCTTTTAATCCTCCCCTTTCTAAAGTGTGACGGTTGACAGTGAAGATTATTAGGGTAGTCAGCAGGTTCGTTTGGGGGTCGAGGCGTGACCCGGGATCGGGGGCAAACCCTGGTGATTTTCGGTGAGGGGAATGTGGTGATCAAAGTGCAATATAAAAATTTGTACGGTATGAACTGTTATTTTATTCAAATTCGGGTTACATTAGGTGGGATGATAATTATTTCATGTAATTAATAAATAAACTGATTAATAATTTTTTCTGAATGTACTATATCTTGATATTTAGAGGTGAGATGTGTTTGCATGTGTAGAAAAACAACTCCCGATGCGTCAGATTAAAGAAAAATATATTTAATTCCCGACGTTTGGATTCAATTCCCCGACACTTGATTCAATTCCCGACTCGTAATTCAATTCCCGACACTTGGTTCAATTCCCGACACTTATATTCAATTCCGACACTTATATTCAATTCCCGACACTTGGATTCAATTCTCGACACTTAGATTCAATTCTCGACACTTGGATTCAATTCTCGACACCTTGGATTCAATTCTCGACACTTGGATTCAATTCCCGACTCCTGACTCTGACAACGTGAGCCGTAAGTGAGTATTAGGCTTCAGTTTCAATCTACTGGCGCCATTGTTCTAGACACCGTTTCAGAAAAACGGGGAGACTCAAAGCTATTTATGATGTTCAGCGACTTGCCTCGTTCGTCGGACTACCTGGTGCTAGTTTTCCAGGTTTTTCTCCCATACGATGAGAAAATACGGGGTAGTCACCCTAAAGTCATCCAGGAAAGCACTGCCCTCCTTCTACAGCGACACGGAGCCAAGTCAGATTTCTGCCTATGGGTGCTCCATCACAGCAGAAGCTGCCCCTCCTTCCCTGGGGGATACGACTGCAACAACAACAATAATAGATTCAACTAGTTAACAGCATTTATCTTTGATTTAGTAACGTCAAAATTATATTAACGCCAAAATAGGGTACTCCTCTGAAAGGTATAGAATAATGCAAACGTGATATCTACATTACTTTCGACTGAAGGGCCAATGAAGAGGAATTTCACCATGAAATCAGAAAAATATATGTCGGAACAGACGCAACTGAAGAGCCGGATTACAATGAAGGGCTTCGAGAAGGGGGGGGTATTACATTTATTAAATGTTTACCGTCTGCACATGCGTAAAATTTGAAAGTAATAATCAAAGCAATATTCATATTCAAAACTAATAACCAAGGAAACATCATATTTAAAACTAATAACCAAGGAAAGACCATATTCAAAACTAATAGCCAAGGAAACATCTTATTTAAAACAATCAAATCAAATTTAAATTTATTTGATCAATTAAATTTTAAAATTAATCAATCAAACTTTAAAATTAAACAATCAAATTTTAAAATTAAACTATCAAATTTTAAAACTAATAACCATGTCAATAAAATTTTGAAATTAATAGCCAAGTCAACATAGTATTTAAAACTAATAACCTATTAAACATACTTGAAACTAATAACCAAGGAAACATACTTGAAACTAATAACCAAGGAAACATCCTATTAAAATTAATAGCATTGTTAATCAAATTTTAAAATAAATATCCAAGGAAACAACATATTTAAAACTAATGACCATATCCATCAAATTTTTAAAATTAACGATTATACTAATTAATTAAATTTTTTAATAAAAACTGCACTCACCCGGTAATAGGGCCATAGGAATTAAGAACGTTAACATAGAGGACACATCAAGGAAAGACAGAACTAACATGAGAGAACTCAGCTGCTGAACATGTGCTATCCAGTTCCCGGACCTTTTCAAACTCCGCTCCCCAATGCCGGAACAGACGCGACTGGAGAGCCGGATTACGATGAAGGGCTTTCACCCGATTCTAGAAGGAGGGACAGGAGGTGGGGCTACGACGGTAGCGCCGCATCCCTAAGTGGTCACACAGATGAGTTGGCTAATTGCTCAAAACGGTGGTGATCGTCGTCCAGGTTCACTTTTTCCCGACTCAATGAAGGCATTTAATCCCCTCCCCACTTTCTGAAGTGTGACGGTTGACAGTGAAGATGATTAGGGAGTCAGCACGTCCGTTTGGGGGTTGAGGCGTGACCTCGGATCGGGGCGGCTGGTGGTGATTTTCGGTAAGGGGAATATGGGGATCAAGGGCTTGGGGAAGTTTCCAGTTAATGAGGATTTGGGATTGAAAATTTCGTCGGTATGTTAATGCGATATAAGGTTTAGGGTATACGTATATTTTAAAAGTGAAGTCTGTATTATAGTCTTATAGAATGTCGGAATCTTTTGTTAGGATACTGTTATATTAAAACTGGCATCAAATAATGGCAATGATTAGTCCTACATTGGTGGGTTTTTTCTCCGCTATTTATAATAAAGTTATTATTAGCGGAATAAAAAAAAAAAAATTGTACTGTATGGAATGTTATTTTATAAATATTTAGGTTTGATTAGGTAGGATCATAATTATTTCATGTATTAAATAAATAAACTTATTAATAATTTTCGTGAATATTGTATATCTTGATGTTTAGATTCGAGATAAGTTTACATGTGTAGAAAAAACAACTCCCGATGTTTCAGATTAAAAAAATAGATTCACTTCCCGGCACGTGGATTCAATTCTGACTCCTGGCTCTGACAACGTGAGTCTCAAATAAATATTAGGGTTGAAGTTCAATCCACTGGCGGCGTTGTTGTAGACACTGTTTCAGAAAAACGAGGAGACTCAAAAGGCATTTATGATGTTCAGCGTCTTGCCTCGTTTGTTGGACTATCTGGTGTGAGTTTCCGGCTTTTCTGCCCTACCATACTCAAATGCGGGGTAGTCACCCTGAAAGTCATCCAGGAAAGCACCGCCCCCCTTCTTCAATGGCTCAAAGCTAAGTTGGATTTCTGCCTATTCCAACAAAATAGAAGCTGCGCTCTCTTTCATCCTTCCATGAGTAGATAACTCATGAGATATCTGTCCGCATAGAAAATTATGTGCAATTTAATATGCTTGCTTTTATTATCCTGATAGTATCAGCTGCAAACCTCTTAAATTTGTTTTTCATGTTTCCATCATCTTAAATTTAATAAACAACTATTTTATATGGTATTTTATAATTATTATGCATTTATTTCAATCTATTTAATTTTCAAAAATAATGATTATTATCTTCCATAGAAAAATATTAATTCTTTCATATTTTAAGTTTCTTCAACTTATAAATTATTAAACAAAATTCATCAGTTGACTGAAATAATCGTTTTGCTCAAATAAAACGTTCCATACCCAGCATAGATCTCAATTGGTTTGTCGCCGATTTGAATGGAAAATGAAGCTGCGATTAGGTTATGACTAGAACGTTAACTGACCAATGTAGTAGGAACCACTTCTCAGTAATTTCAGAGAACATCAAATTTCAAAATTTTAAATGTTTTTATACTGTTAAATTGCTTTTCTGAAATACGGCCTGATGACCAATTAATAAACGCTCTACTCTTTAGTACCACAGGCTTCAGGTTTGAAACCTGGTGGTGAATTTGGATGTTTGAATGTGGTACGAAATTCACTTAAAACTGTAGGTCCTAGTCTAATTAGCCCTAAAGTATGCAAAAAAAGACAAAACAAATCCCAAATATGAGCGACAAACCAAATCTCTGAAATGCGTTTAGAAAAGTGTGGTGTTAACTGGTTATCTGAAGGCTTAAGTTCTACCTTCTGGGACTTTTTAAAATTTCTTACAGGATACTGATAATAAAACAAAAATAAAACAGGATAAATAATTAAACAAAATTACGTAAATCAATAGATATCTTTACTGGAAATTTATTCTCGAAAATGAAAAATGAAAGAATTGAATATAAAATAATGAAAAATAATTTTCCATCGGATATATTGTTTTTCTCATTTATGCAGTTTTTTTCGTGAAAGAATTTTATCGTTGCCTGATTTTGCTTTTCTTCATATGCAAATATTTCTGAAGAAATATTATAGCAGTCAGAATAAATCAATCACATTTTCTTCTTTTTCATTGGCGCGACTATCCTATTCCTATTGGTAAATTTTGAGTCAGGAGATGTTTTTCTTTTTACGGAGAAGGGTTGTCAGCCGTACACCTACTATTACTATTTAAAGTGGATTCCGAACCACTACAAAAATCCACAGTCTTGCCGGGACTCGAACTCAAAACCTGTAGCACCGAATATCATAGCGCTAGTTACTCGGACATCAGTCGCGGCTAAAATTACATTTTCCCAGTAAAAAAAATATAAGTACAGAATATTTATCTTAATTGAAAATTCAATTGGAAGTGTTTTTGTAAATGATTTACTTGTAAGAAAGTTATAGAATTAGCAAACTAAAGTTACAAAAGAGAAAACAATAGAAAAAAAGTAAGTTACAGAATTTTAAAATATCGAATGAGAAAATTGAAAAGCATTTATCATCAGTGAAATAAAATGAACCGTTTCCACAATTATAAAAAAAAAAAAAACATGTATTTTTCCCAGTCAATGTATACTATCTATCAATGCAAAAATTCAACTCTTCAGAAAGTGGGAAGCCATAAATCTATTGACTCTCCTGTTTTAATTATGAATATAAACCTAGCTGTTGAAATATTTTACCTGCTTATGAAACATCATAATGAAACAATTAAAAATGATCATGAATACTTGTGATCATATATTCAATAACTGATATACTAAATAAAACAAGTATCTTCTTCTTTCTCTAAAACTTCTTTCATGGGGCCTAAAATCTCAAATATAATTTTCATTACCTTAAACTGCTTATATCCATAGCGGCATGCATGATGGCCAATTTGCTAGCACTTTTTTGCCTTTGGTACCACAGGTTTCAGGTCGAATCCTGGCTGTGACATGGATGTTTGTGAGGGGTTAGGAATTCACATTTAACTGTAGATCCCAGTCTAATTATCCCAAAGTGTGCAAAAAGGACAGTAGATTGACAAACCAAATTTTATGTTCATCTCTTCCACCGTATATACTTTCCCAAAAAATAATGTATTTTTCAAAAATTATTATTTGACGTCAATAATATTTTAAAACTATACATTTCCCAAACCATAAATTTGTATGTTTCTAATAGGAAATACTTATTAATTTTCTGTTTTAAAAAAGTAAAAGAAAGTTCGATAAATAAAACTCCCCACCCGCACCACGCCACGAGACCATATGTGTGATGTACTATAACAATATACAAGGCTTTTATAATCTTTCTATCCAATTTTCTTGAAAATGAATGAGAAATGGGTCCTATTATTTTGGCCAATTAGCACTCTAGTCATGATTTAAATATAGTATGAATTTCAATCAAATGGATGACGACAGTTTGTCATCTGTCCTTGTAAGGCATTACAGCATGTACCATTCACCGTATGTAACGAATATTTACATGAGTTAAACTTGAAAGCAATATTCATATTTAAAACTAATAATCAAGGAAACATATTTAAAACTAATAACAAAGGAAACATCATATTTAAAACTAATAAAAAAAGGAAACATCATATTTAAAACTAATAACCAAGGACACGTGATGTTAAAAATTAGTAACCATGCCAATCAAATATTCAAATTAGTAACCAAGGAAACATCCTTTTGAAAATTAGTAACTATGTCAATAAAATTTTAAAATTACTAACCAAGGAAACGTGACATTTAAAATTAGTAACCATGACAATCAATTTTTAAAATTAATAACCAAGAAAACATATTTAAGCTATTAGTTTTAAATGTAATGTTTAAAATTAATAACCATGTCAATCAAATTTTAAAATTAACCACCGACGATTACACTAATTAATTAAATTTTTTAATAAAAAGTCAACTCACCCGGCAATAGGGCCATAGAAATTAAAAACGCTAACATAGAGGACACATCAAGGAAAGACAGAACTAACATAGAGAGAACTCAGCCGCTCAACATGTACTATCCAGTTCCCGGACCATTTCAAGCTCCCTTCCTCAATGCCGGAAAAGACGCCATGGAGAGCCGGATTACGATGAAGGGCTTTCCACCCGATTCGAGGAGGGGCTACGACGGTAGCGCCCTATCCTAAGTGGTTACACCAGCGAGTTGGCTAATTGCTCTGAACCGTGATGATCGTCGTCCAGGTTCACTTCTTCCCGACTCAATTAAGGCATTTAATCCCCTTCTAAAGAGTGACGGTTGACAGTGAAGATTGTTAGGGGAGTCAGCAGGTTCGTTTGGGGGGTTGAGGCGTGAAATGGGATCGGGGCGGCTAATGGTGAATATGGGGATCAAAGGGTTTTGGGGAAGTTGATGAGGATTCGGGATTGAAAATTTCGTCGGTATGTGAATGTGGTATAAGGTTTAGGGTGTACGTATATTTTTAAAAGTAAAACTCGTATTATAGTCTTATAAAAATCAGAGTATTTTGTTAGGATACTGCTATATTACAACTGGCGCCAAATAATGGCAATGATTAGCCATCCATTTTTGGTTAATTTCTCTGTGCTATTTATAATAGAATTATTATTGGGGGCCTGATGGCGCTTTGGCTCTTGGTGTCACAGGTTTCGGGTTCGAGTTGAAGCGATGGGTGTTTGTAGTGGTTCGGAATGCACTTTTAACCGTAGGTCTTGGTCTACTATGTCTTTAGAGCGTTGGGGTAGCGTTGACAACTTTAGCACGTTTAAAAAAGAAGAAACATCTCATGTTTCGAAATCTGCCAGTAGGTTGACGGTCTTGGTTCATCAAGGGGCTGTTGCGCTACTGAAGTAGAATACTATTTATTATATTACATAAACATAATATTAATTATATAGGGCGTGATGGCCGAGTGACTGCCGCTCGGAACCACAGGTTTTTGATTCGACTCCTGGTGGTGAAACGTGTGTTTGCAGTGGTTTGGAATCCACTTTAAACCGTAGATGCCGGTCTAATACGACTGTTGGGCGTAGGACTGACAACCCTACTCCGTAAAACAGATAGCATCTTCTCTCTGGAATTCTGTCAGTAGGCAGTCGTTCTTGGCCTACCATGAGGCTGTTGCGTCATGGAAGTTGATGATGAATGAAGTTGTATATAATAACTTCCCTCATCACCATAAAGAATAAAAAAAAATTATTGTGCGGAATGTTATTTTATTAAAATTTAGATTACATTAGGTGGGATAATTATTATTTCATTAAACAAACTCATTAGTAATTTTTTGAATGGTAGGTAATTTTTGAATTTCGACGGTAGCGCCCCATCCCTAAGTGGTTCCACCAGCGAGTCGGCTAATTGCTCGAAGCAGCTTTGATCGTCGTCCAGGTTCACTTTTTCCCGACTCAATTAAGGCATTTAATTCCTCCCCCTTCCCTTGTCTAAAGTATAACGGTTGACAGTGAAGATGATTAGGGAGTCGGCATGTTCGTTTGGGGGCGAGGTGGGACCCGGGATCGGGGCGGCTAATGGTGATTTTCGGTGAGGGGAATGTGGGGATCAAAGGGGTTTGGAAGTTAATGAGAATTCGGGTTTGAAAGTTTCGTCGGTATGTTAATGCGATGTAAGGTTTAGGGTATGCGTATATTTTAAAAGTGAAGCTTGTGCTTATAAAATGTCGGAATCTATTGTTAGGATACTGTTATATTAAAACTGACTTAAAATGGCAATTATTAGCCCTCCATTGATATGCTTTTTCTTCAATATTTATAATAAAGTTATTTTTAGCGGAATAAAAATTGTACTATACAAAATGTTATTTTATTTATATTTTGGTTATATTAGGTGGGATCATATTATTTTTTTTATCTCACATCTAAACATTTAGATGTGAGATAAAAAAAATAATTATGGTTCCACCTCATGTTTGCATGTGTAAAAACAAACCATGCTTCAAATTAAAGGGAAAATTAAAATTAAACAATGAAGTCAAACGACTAATAAATAATAATTATGCAATAATGAAATTAAACGTCTCGTGGCTCAGTGGTAACGGCCTATCTCAACTAGCCTCTTATGCCAAAACAATGAAGAAATCAGAATCTACAAATAGTATAATAGTCCAAATCTTTTGTTCGATTTCCGTATTGAATAACAATAAAATAACTAGAATGCACTGTCCACCACTATAAAAACTCTTACCTTCTGCCCAGTTCAAGTATATTGAATATGTTACTTTTATTAATTTCTTAGTTACACGGAATATCGGCCTCTATTTACACCGCAATATTTTCAACGGTGCATTAGCCCCATGTGGCCCCCAAATTCAAAAAAAGACATGGTTAGATTTATAAAATTGCCTTTTACGTTATCGGCTTCGGAATCAAAATCGAACTCAATGTCATCATGTACGGCAGCTGAAAATTTGTGGAATATAACGAGCAATATATAGAGTTAAATTAATATTTGTATTTGAATTCGAATTATATATTGAATTTAATATTAATTAGTTTTAAAACTTTGCGGCATGTGAAAAACAAGATTTCTCAACTTTTGTCTGGTTATTTTAACAGAAAATTTTGATTGATTTAATGAATTAATTGCTTTATAATCGCTTTACTATTTGAAATGTAAGTTTAGAATAAAAAAAGCTACCATAAAATACACCTAACAAAGCCACTCCAACTGTGCATTGCTATGCGATTTCGTGTTGTCTATATTTACTCCACCTCTCCAAGTAGATTGAAAACCTGGTGCTTGGAGACCTTATAGATGTTTATAGAAAGTTCTCAAATATATCTTACAGATCTCTTTTTGGATAAAAAAAAAATGTTTCACAGTGCCCTCCGGAAATTCTACTCTTTTTAAGTGATCAAACAAAATCGGAGTGATCATAAAGGAATTCGAGTGATTTTACAGAAAGTAAAAATGTTGTTATTTTAATGTATGCAATATATATATATTTTTTTTTCTTTCTAATGCAGCTGGCTCAGATGCCTTAAGGCAGCTTGGTCTTAGATGCCTTAAGGCAAGCGCTGCACAGACGTTACTCACTTTGCATTACCCAGGGGCGCGTGTAACTTAAAGATAAGCCACGGACGTGGAGTAACAATGCCCCCGCCACGTTATACGATCCTAATAGACGGGATCTACTTTTTAAAGTGGATTCCGAACCCCTACAAACAACCATGGCACCGCCGGGGCTCACATCCGAAACCTGTGGTTCCCTGAGAGAGCATATAGCATATAGGCATATTTACAGCATATAGATTTGCAAAACAAGGGTCTCTACGTTACTACAAGCATTACTAGGGTCTCAAGCGTCACCACGTAGTATACGTATGTTATCAATCTTTAAGTTTATAAATTACGATCTTGGTCAAAATTTGTTTATTTGATTCAGCTGGTTACTTTTTTTACAAATAAGTAAAAAATAAACAAATTTTGAGTTGAAACAATGGTTCTTTAAAGTAAAAGTTACAACCTTTCTGTACTCTAATTGCTCGAAACAGTATTGATCGCCGCACAAGAACTCTTTTATCCGAATAAATAAAAGTATTTGTTTTCCCAAAAACTCCAAAATTTTAACAGGGTGAAAATTATGAGACTATTCAGCATTTCGTTTAAGTTTGGAGGGGAGGGGCGGGGGGGGATTTGAAATGTTGAAATAACGATGATTTTCTATCGAATGAATAGTAGTTTCTCAGAGGAGTTGGAAAAGTTTTTGGCGTTAATGAATAGTTTAAATTGTCGGTTCTGTCTTTTTCAGTATATTAAAATAAAGTAAAGTGTATAAATTTTATGAAAGTATTTTACAGTTATATTTTAATAAACCAAAGACTTTTAATTGATCAAAGGATTGTATTACAAGACACTATAAGAGATTTGACATTTGTTGCTAAATATTGGGTTGACAATTGTTGCTAATATTGGAATATGGCTCTTCATTTCAAATATTTTAATGGCTACTTTTGAAGGCATTATTTTTATGATCATTGCAAGTACTTTTAACACTCGGCATTATAATTTACAATAGGTTCAAATGACGAGATCATTATTTATAAAATAATAAAACAATTCAGAGGAAACTTTGTACTCATAAAACTTAGAATACTAAATTATTTAGACTTGATGGGATTTTCAGAATGAGGTCGTTTTGTAGATTTATTTAAAAATAAATGGTATAAATATGTGTTTGCATTTTGTAGTATGTTTATATATCTAATCTTGTAATATGAATATTAAACTCGTAATCCTATACAATCACTATTGTCACTGGATTTTTAGTGCTATTTTCTATTGGATCGATAGTGGATCGGGTTCGGGAGTTTTAGGGTTCGGAATCCACTTTTTAAACTGTAGATGTCGGTCTGTTTAGCCCTCGTGCGCAAAAAGATGTCGTAGAGCGACAAACCATACCCCAAAGCTCTACAGTCATATTAAACCATGACCTACGGTTTAAAGTGGATTCCGAACCACTGGAAACATCTGTGGCACAACTAAGATGAACCTGATAGAGACATCCAGGGCGCTAGTTCGGGTTCGAGCACCCTAAAAACTCCACTTAATAGAAAATAACTAAAACAGATTGTATAGGATTACGAGTTTAATATTCATATTACAAGATTAGAGAAGATTAGATTAATTCCGAAGGAGCAGTTTCCGCCGGGACTCGAACCCGAAACTTGTGGTACCGAGCGCTAGCCACTCGACCATTCAGGCCCAGTAGTGTTTTGGGGGTAGTACTAACAACCCTACGCCGTTTCTGACTAGTGATTCAGTAGCAACGTGCGACGCTGGTGAGCATTAGGGCTTAGGTTCAATATGTTGGCGGCATTGTTGTAGGCACTTTTCAAAACGTGTAGACTCGATAACATTTGTGATGTTCAGCATCTTGCCTCTTTAGCCAGGATTATCAGGTGGGAGTTTTTTTACTAGTGGGAATTTTTTTTCGAATTTCATCCATAAGATAATAATACGACCCCTAAAATTACTCCCGGAAGGCACTGCCCTCCTTCTTCAGCGAAACATTGCATGAGTAGTGTACTCATGGAATGTCTGTCCCTCATTGCAGGAAACTGAGGATTAGACACACACGCAATTCTTCCTCGTGAAAAGAAAGCATCTACTGTTTCGAAATATGCCAGTAGTACGGATGGGAGTAGGGTACAGGGAGTTAGTTATATTTTTCTGTCATTTATTTCTATAATTGGAAACTTTACATCAAACAAATAATGACTAAAAAAACCACAAGCTACAAATTCATGATGAGATCAAGTCAAAGCGTTGGAGAGCTGAAGATCTTTTTTCCGCGACGGCATGCTGTCGCCCAGTTCCGACTTCTGACTGGCCATGACTGTCTAGCAGAACATCTCCATCGCATTAAAATCTTTTCGAATCCTAATCATGGTTCAAGTGACCCAATGAACAGAGACCACCTCCAACGATGTGCGGTACTTGACGGCGACTCGGAGACAGCGCTTTACTGGCGTGCGAGAGAACTCTTAAGACAATGACTTCGGTCATCTGTGCATTTTCTGACATTTATTCTTTTGTATTTTTCCCCTTGTTATTTTTGTTATTATTACTATTTTTATTCTTCTTGTATTTGCCTTGCCATTGAAATAAAAAAAAAAAAAAATTCTATAATTGGATAATTGTAACAGTTAAAATTAAAAAGTAAAGCATGGAAGCATTTTAATGGGGTAAATGTGTGTTTAATATAATCATGGTCCAATGGAGAGCTAATATCTACAAATTAGTCCAATAAACGTTGAAAATTTCAATAAATTATATTTGTTGATCATTATCTAAAGAAGGTGATTATCAAACAAGTCCGAGTTAAATAACCTCGTCTATCGTCTTTCACACCAGATGTTCTTCATAACTAAATTAAGGTATTTAATCTCCTTCTAAAACATCATAGATCGAAGAATATTAAAGAAGTAACTCTTTCGGTTGTGTGTGTTTGGAGTTTTTAGTAAAAATTAAAGAACGAGCATAATTGGAGATATTTAAAACATTTGGATTTGCGTATGGGCAAAATTATGTTATAATGGATGAAAGACTTATTGAATTTCGCAATTTAAGATGTCTGGTATTAGGATTAAGATACTTTAGTTGGAGTTGTACAGAAGATTTTTATATTTGGATTAGTTGATTTTAATGCAAACTATTCCACATGCTCCTATTATAGTACTTCCATAGAAAAATTTTAATGATTCATTTTGCAAAGGTTTTCTTTCAAGACTTTATTTCGAAGGCTAACTTTAAGTGATAGCTATTTTAGAAGCTTTTATTGAATCATTAAATAGTAATGAATAATAAATCATTAAATAAATAATGAATCATTAATTTTTCTCATTTATTTCGACAGTTAATTTTTGAATATATCGATGCACACATAATGTATTTTTTAATACATTGTATTTCACTACTTTGGCCATTATTATATTTTGTAAAAGTGTGATAAATCTAGCAGGCCGGAAAAATATTCATTGCCGGCCGCGGGTTGGAATACCTGCACTAGACCATAAGGCAGCAATGTAAAATCTAACATCCTAAAAGCGCATTTTTCAAGTAAGAAAACTTCCCCTTTTCAATATTGACAGAAACGCTAGATTTAGCTCAAAAAAGAATTCCCATCTAATTGAGGAGTTTCTTTTTTAAAAAAAATACTGCCATCGAAACAAAAGTTTGTAGAAAAAAACATTTTTTTCAAGTTACAAAAGGAATGAGATAAAATATTACTTCTTTATCTGTTAGCCAAGTCCTATAAATCTAGCTTTTATATTATCTGTGCTGGTAATGCGCTCTTAAATCAACTGAGAGCAAAACAGTAAAACGCAACATGCGGACATTTTTCAGCTCTTTGAATTGAACAAATTTTTTTGTAGAATTGCATTTTACCGTATTCCATATAGTGGCGAAAAGGAATCGCAATAGCCACGTAATAAATTTCCTTGACAAATGCCGAAATATAAGTACCTGAGTGACAAAGTGTGGGCATTTCTGTCATCTATATTTTTTTTTCATCAATTTGATCTGCCAAATGTGGATTTATTGTTGTGGCAAAAATTGAATTAATGCGCTATAAAAAAACATAAAAATTATTTCTTAACTGGAATCCATGGCCTTGTAAGATCATTGAATTATTAGTATCGAGAAAAGTAACAATATATATTTATTCAGTTTTAATTTCACTGGTTTTCGATTAAATCTGGTTGGTGAGGCCAGGCAGATAGGGCGCCTTGGGTTTTGGAAGAGTGTTCCGTTCGAAACCCTGTAAGCGAAATTTAAAATCTCTCTTGTTTATGATCAGGACAAGCTTGATAAATCTGTAAAAGGGAAATTTGTATCATATTGGTGTGAACATTACATGTCATTTTCTTCTTTCTCATTGACGCAACAGCCCCATGGTAGACTAAGGCCGTCTATCTATTGGCAGCTTTCGAGCAGAGAGGTTTTCTTTTTACGAGGTAGGGTTGTACAGTCCAATTCTCTACAGTCGTATTATACCGGGATACGGTTTAAAGGGGATTCCGAACCAATACAAACATCCATGGCACCGCCAGACACGAACTTGAAATTGTGTCATCAGAGCGCTAGTCATCTAGTCAAAAATCCCATACATGTCACTTCTAAAAGCGTTTATTTCAAATTGTCCTGGCATATAATGAGTGTGAAGTATAGCAAACCCTATTCATAGTACAACAGACATAAATTCAGACAGACAAACAGACATATTCACTGATAATACTGAATCTATTACATGATAATACTGAAATACTGAATCTATTATGTTCACTGATAATACTGCATACATTATGTTCTATATTCAACTTAGCTACTATGAAATAAATATATTTTATAAAAGTGTGATAAATATCACGGTTAGCAAAAATATTCAAAGCGGGCCGCGGGTTGGCCACCCCTGCACTAGACCATATGGAAGCAATGTAACATTCTAAAAAGCGCATTTTCAAGTAAGAAGAACTTCCCCTTTTCAATATTGACAGAAACGTTAGATTTAGCTCAAAAAAGAATTCCCATCTAATTGGAGGAATTTCTTTTTAAAAAAAAAAAAATACTGCCAACGAAACAAAAGATTGTAGAAAAAAAAAAAATTTTTTTTTCTAAGGTACAAAAAGGAATGAGATAAAATATTAGTTCTTTATCTGTTAGCCAAGTCCTATAAATCTAGCTTTTATACTATCTCTGCTGGTAATGCGCTCTTAAATCAACTGGAGAGCAAAACAGTAAAACGCAACCTGCGGCCATTTTTCAGCTCTTTGAATTGAACACATTTTTTTTTGTGGAATTGCATTTTCACCGTATTCCATACAGTGGCGAAATGGAATGCAATAGCCGCGTAATAAATTTCCTTGACAAATGCCGAAATATAAGTACCTGGGTGACAAAGTGTGTGCATTTCTGTCATCTATTGTTCATCAATAGGATGTGCCAAATGTGGATTTATTGTTGTGGCAGAAATTGAATCAATGCTTTATTAAAAAAATCTTAAAAAATATTTCTTAACTGTAATCCATGAGCTATGAGTTCATTGTATTAGATTATTACTATTTATTCTTGTTAATAGTATTCGATTAAATTTGATTGGGAGCTATTAGAAGAATAGCGAGTTGGGTCTTGGAAGAATATTTCGTTCGAAACCCAACAAACCTCTCGTGTTTATAAGAATAAATCTGATAAATCCGTAAGTGGGAAAGTTGTATCATGCTGGTGTGAACTTTAGATCGGGGGTGGCCCATCCAAATGATTTCGGTGGCCATTTTGGAAAGCATTATATCACTTCTGGCGCTTATAAAAGTATGTATCCCCATATTAGATTTAGACCCACTATATTCATTTTTTTGGATTGAAAAACTGAAACATAATGAGTTATTTTTATTGTGTTTACTATTATTTTTACATGTAAACAAAGATATTATAATAATAATGATACTATACGCACATTGTAAAGTAATATATAACACTAAAAATGAAATATAAAAATATATATAAATATAAATGAAATAAAAAAAAAGTGAAACCATTCAAAAATATTTATTTCACTAGTGCGATATTTGTTTCTCCACTCTTTCACATAGCTTTTGCTAATCGAACTCAATTGTGGTATTTGCACATTGTAATTGGTGTTGCATCGTAATTGGGGCTTATAATTTAATTATTGTGCTAATTCGCAACTATAAACTCATAAATATATTAGCAATATCTGTCTTATATTCGCTAGAATATTATTTTAAAAATCTAAGTTAATTTTTTTTAACATTTCGACAGCTGTTTTTTGAATATATGGATGAACACATAATATATTTTTTTAATACATTGGTTTTCACTACTTTGACCATTATAAAATAAATATATTTTGTGAAAGATTGATAAATCTCCAAGGCCAGAAAAATTTTAAGGCGGGGTTGGCCACCCTGCACTAGACCATAAAAGCATCCTAAAAGCGCATTTTTCAAGTAAGAAAAACTTTCAATATTGACAGAAACGTTAGATTTAGCTCAAAAGAATTCCCCTCTAATTGGAGGAGTTTCTTTTTTTTTTTTTTTTTTTTTTTTAATTCTGCCAACGAAACAAAAGTTTATAAAAAAAATGTTTTTTTTTTTTTTTTCAAGATACAAAGGGAATGAGAAAAATATTACTTCTTTATCTGTTAGCCGAGTCCTATAAATCTAGCTTTTATATTATCTTTGCTAGCCATGCGCTGTTAAATCAACTAGAGAGCAAAAACAGTAAAACGCAACCTGCGGCCATTTTGCAGCTCTTTGAATTGAAAATTTTTTTTTTTGTGGAATTGCATTTTCACCGTATTCCATACAGTGGCGAAAGGAACGCAATAGCCGCGTTATAAATTTCCTTGACAAATGCCGAAAATGACAAATGCCGAGTGACAAAGTGTGGGCATTTCTATCATCTGTACTTTTGTTCATCAATACGATGTGCCAAATGTGGATTTATTGTTGTGGCGAAAATTGAATTAGTGCGCTATAAAATGAATTCATAAAAAATTATTTCTGAACTGGAATCCATGAGCTATGATTTATTAGATTTATTAGACCATCATTGTATTAGATTATTATATTATATTATTGTGGCTAATTTTAGATTAAATCTGGTTGCAGTGATTAGATGGATAACTAGGGTCTTGGAAGAAAATTTCGTTCGAAACCCAACAAACCTCGTGTTTATGATAATAATAAATCTGATTAATACTTAAGTGAGAAAGTTGTATCATGTAGGTGTGAACTTTTAGATCGGAGGTGGCCAACCCGAATGATCTTTCGGGCTATTTTGACTGCATCATAACTCTCCGCTTATAAAATTATACATCCCCCATATTAGATTAAGACCCCCCTATAGACATTTTTTGGAGTGAAATATTGAAACATGATGAGTTTTTATTATTGTGTTTACTATTATTCTTACATGTAAACATAGACAATATAATAATGATGGTACTAAACCTTGTAAATAAATATATAACACTAAATATGAAATTATTAAAAAATATTTATTTTACTCGTGGATATTTGTTTCTCTACTCTTTCACCTAGCAATTGCAAATCGATTTCAATTTTGGTATTTGCACATCGTAATGGGTTTTGCAAGTTAGCGTCCGTATGTTTAGTGATTTGTCATTTTCATTTTAGTAAAAACGATTTGCAGGTGTAAGTGGAATCAAAAGAGCTAACAACTTCAATTGAGAGTCTGGTTTGCTTTACTATCAACAATCAACTCTGCGTGTCTAGAGATGCCTCACTGCGTCACTAAGGGCACTTAAAGTGAAACATAGAATATAATTTAATTATTCTGCGAACTCATAACTGTAAACTCATAAATAAAACAGGCAATATCTGTCAGATATTCGCTAGAATATATTATTTTAAAATCAAAGTTAATTTTTCTCATAATTGCGGCAATTAACTTTTGATTATAGGAATACACACGTAATGCACTTTTTAAATAAATTCATTTTCACTACTTTGAAAAAATTATAAATTAAATATATTTTGTGTGATAAATCTCACTGGCCGGAAAAATATTCAAGGCGGGCTGCGGGTTGGCTACCCCTGCACTAGATCACATGGAAGCAATGTAAAGTCTAACATCATAAAAGCGCATTTTTCAAGTAAGAAAACTTTCCCTTTTCAATATTGACAGAAAAGTTAAATTTAGATCAAAAAGACTTTCCCTCTAATTGGAGGAGTTTCTTTTTTTAAAAAACAAATACTACCAACGAAACAAAAGTTTGTTGAAAAAAAATGTTTTTTTCAAGGTACAAAGGGAATGAGATAAAATATTACTTCTTTATCTGTTAGCCAAGTCCTATAAATCTAGCTTTTATATTATCTCTGCTGGTAATGCGCTCTTAAATCAACTGGAGAGCAAAACGGTAAAACGCAACCTGCGGACATTTTTCAGCTCTTTGAATTGAACAAATTTTTTTTGTGGAATTGCATTTTTACCGTATTCCATACAGTGGCGAAAGGAATCGCAATAGCCGCGTAATAAATTTTCTTGACAAATGCCGAAATATAAGTACCTGGGTGACAAAGTGTGGGCATTTCTGTTATCTATATTTTTGTTCATCAATTTGATGTGCCAAATGTGGACTTATTGTTGTGGAAAATTAATGCGCTATAAAAACATAATTATTTCTTAACTGGAATCCATGAGCAAAGAGATCATTATATTATCCTTAATCATCGTCATCCTCATTATATCATCATCATCATTATCATATCATTATCACAAGTTTTTGATTAAATCTGACTGGGGCGACCAGATGGATAGCGAATTGGGTTTTGGTAGAATGTTCCGTTCGAAACCCAATAAATCTATCGCGTATATGATGAGGATAGTCTTGATAAATCTGTAGGAAGGAAAGTTGTCCCATGTCGGTGTGAACCTTCAGGTGACACTTCTTAAGACCTTTATTTAAAATTGTGCTGTAATAATGAGTGGGAAATGGAGTATCATAAAATCATAGAAAGATTCTAATAAACATACGAATCATAGTGTCATAATCAGTGTATACCCTATCCATGATACACACTGATAATGCTGAATATATTACATATCTTCTATTCTAAATAAAGATTACCTCGTATAATTCTCAGCTTGCGAAAATAACTTTTTCATTATGCATGCAGTATGTCTGTATCGGAGCTTTATGGCCGAATGTCTGGCAGTAGGTCCCACTGGGGCCTTCGATATTTATAGTGGTTCGGAATCCACTTTAAACCTTAGGTTCCGGTCTAATATGATTGTAGAGCGTTGGGATTAGTGCTGATAATTCTACCCGTAAAATGAAATGTAATAATCTCCTGTCTCTGGCAGAGACAGGAGCTCTACTGTCTCTGCCAGTAGGCAGAGAACTTTAGTCCACCATGGAGTCGTACCGCCAATGGAAAAGAAGAAGCTTTCCGTAAGGCACTGTCCCCCTTCTTCAGCTACTCGGAGCCAGGTCAGACTACTACTTACTAGAGCTCCATTACAACAGAAGCTGCCCCTATTCAGTCCATCCATGAGTAGATTACCCATGGAGTGTCCGTCCCGATCAACATTGCACTGAGGATGAGTCCCAACAACAATAATATTAATGTGAAAATGGCGTCTGATTGGCTGGCCATTGATAAGAATCTAAGAAAAATAAGGAGTCCAAGAAAATGAATCCAATAAAAATTTAAATTTATCAAAAAAAGGCTAAAATTATAATATTGAAGGGACACGTGCATAAAATAACGCAAAAGATTATGTTAAAGTTATTTATTACTACAGAAAGGACAAATAAAAAATGTAGAAAAATAATTTATATTAAGAAATATATATTTGTCCTTTGAAAATTACTTGTCGCTTAAGTAAAAAGTAAATGGCAATTAATCTTCCGTACGAAATAGTAAAAAAAAATCAAATTTATATTTTATAAATATCTGAATGTTGTTTTTAAAATTTAATATTACCATTCACATTCACTTTTTCAAATCATTAATCAATCAACTAATACTAAATTATCAATAATACTTTTAATTTATATTATTATTATTATTTAGTATATTATTTATTATTGATTCTTAATCATAATCATATTATTGAGTATTATTGATTATTTAGTTACTCTAATACTATTTATCAATATTAAATAATCAACTAAATAGTGCTAATTATTGCTGAAAATATCTTATGAATATATCTTAGATATATTTTTAGGCTATTTATGAAATATTTCTTTTAACGGATTTAAACTATGTTTAATTTAGTATTGAACAACTACATTAATAATAAAAGTATTACTTGGAAGTTTAAATACTTATAAAATTTTAATCACCTGCAAACTTTTCCAAATACCTTCTACGAAGTATTTTCAAACATAAAAAGAAGGAAGATTCTTGATTCATTAAGACTTTAAAATTCTTAAAGCGTTATTAGATATTAAATTACCGGATATCTAAAAGAATGTGTAAATTTTAACACTCATTAGTGTAATAATTAATTTTAAAGAATTATAGTTAAAATACAGTTCACAAACAAAATATTTCTAATAGATGGGAACTAAATAAGGTAATAATTTATGTCAAATAATTCCTACTAATCCTTTAATATTAGTAAAACAATTAAAATGAATTCTCATTTTATGCTACCAACTATTTAATTTGTTTCTCCGAAAATTAATCAATGAAAATATAGCCATACATATCACTTTGAATTCGCATCTGTAATCTTTTAATTATAAAAGTAAATATTTCTTCGCAAAATTTTCATGTAGAATTTACTCTCATTCTCAATTCTATGAAATTATTTATAAGAATCCAAATAAATACTTAATTTTATTTAAGATGTTTTAAAATTATTTACAGTTTTATTTGGTATGTTGTCAAAGCTGTTTACGTTTTTAGTAAGTAATTATAGCATAATTATTAAGTATTGTACATCAGTACAATATTAAAGTGCTTCTTGTTGGTAAGGGACTTGGCGATAAATGTGATTATATTGGTGAGAATTATGGCGACTAATATTTAATTAGAAATCTTTAATTTTGAAGTATTTTTATATAGACATGTAATCCTTCTTCATTAGAGGCTCGATGCATCACAGTCTTCAGGTTCAAATCCTGGCGGTGGTATGCAGTTTGTGAGTGGTTCAGAATCCACGTTAAATTGTAGTCTAACCACCGATCTAATTAGCCTAAAGTGTGCACAAAGTGACCGTAGAGCAATGTTTAATGACAAACCAAACAATCCTTAGATGCTCAATGGTATTGAGCACCAACCGGTGAGCAACAGAAAAAGGGTTCAATTACAGTGATGGAGTAAGCTAGAATCACTATTTTCAAAAAGGAACAGACTCTATTGTTAATATGATAATGTTTCGATGTTATTTGAACTTCTAAGATTTTATGCATAACGATACACAAATGGGGAGGGGAACTGCAATCTCATTTTTAATTAATCCTGAAATAACGCTGAAATTGCTATGGTAATCAAAATTCTCGAGTTAGTCAAAAGAAACTAATGTTGCTTCTTATCCCACTTGGTCGACAGCAACATATAGACCAAGTCCAAGTATCGCTGTGTTCTCATGGAAAAAGGGAAGGGATGGTCAACTTCTGTTGATGAAGCACCAGTAGACAGAAATCTGTCTTGGCTCAGTGATACCGAAGAAGGAGGGCAGTGCCTTCCGGGAAGACTTTAGGGAGAACTATCCCGCAGTTGTGTTTCGTACGGAGACAACCAGGATAACTCCCATCAGATAGGCCGAGTAACGACGCAAGATGCTGAACATCACAAACATCATCGAGTCTCTACATTTCATCCCGCAATGCAGAAGGGACATCCCATGAGTCTTTTATTCATGGATGACAGGGAGGGGGCAACTTTTGTTGTGATGAAGCACCCGTAGGTGGAATGACTTGGCTCCGTGTCGCTGAAGAAGGAGAGCAGTGCCTTCTGGCAATAGTTTTTAAGTGGAACTACCCCATATTTACAATTCGTACGGGAGAAATACTGGAAAATTCCCACCAGGTAGCCTGGCGAACGAAGCAAGATACTGCATATCATCAGAAACGCCATCAAGTCTCCTCATTTTTTGAAACGGTGTCTACAACAAATCCGCCATTGGATTGAACTCAGCTCTGATGCCAGCGGCGCACGTTGCCACTGAGTCACGAGTCGGGCATAAAATAAATGTGTTAAAAACAGAATAATCTTAAATGCAAAGAAAAAAAATAGAGCATAAAATAAATTTTTAAATTAAAAGGAATAAATTTATTTTAATGAGAAAATTAATATTTGGAAATAAGGATTCAGATAAATGTACGAAGAAATCCAATTAAATGTTTGTGTAATATTAATAAAAAATAAATACAAAAACTGAAAATATAACTATGTAAATTATGTATATTTTAAGTAAATCACTTATTTTTATAACTAAAAAAAAAAGGCATAGAATTTTGTAGAGATTTGTTAAATACTGTAAAAGATCTGACATTTTTGAAATTAGTTAATTAAAGATTTAATTAGTTTGAATTTTAAAGATTTGATTTTTTTGTACCATTTATGGCTAGGTAATATGGAATTTGGATAACGAAACTGATATATGATGCATAGATACCAAAAGAGAAGAAAATTTTCTTGATAGGACATTCAAGCTAGTACATTTTGAAGCAATGTGCTGTGTTATAAGATTCCGAAATCACAAATCGAACTTCTTTTTCTTTCACCACACCAGATGGTGCAACTGCAAGTCGTTCCCTTCAACGATATTGAGTAAATGGAAAAAATTTGAAATACGTCCCACTTAGAAAGAAAGTGTTTTTACGAGAACTGGATTTTCCCATCAGGACTAAGCACTCCTGATACTTTAAGAACCTAGGTTCGTAGTTGATGAGTTGAGCTCGAGTAATTATACACGATACAAAATCTCAGTTACCTCTATATTATAAGCAAACTAACCTTATTAGAATGCGATATTAATAAACAAATATTATAAAAAAAAAAAATTTTAAAGTCAATTCCTACTTTTTTTCACTCTATTGCCGAAAGTCCTTTATAAATAATTTTCATTCATTTTTTGTAAGTTTATCTGGCGCCATCTATTGGTAGATATATACAACTTAAATCTAAAAAAAAAAAAAAAAAACTAAAAATTAATGAATTAAATTTAATTACTGAATTAATATTTGAAAAACTGTATTAACATCAAGTGTCATCCACTACAGGTTAAAAAAAAAGTATTTGAACTTGAGTGGATGAATAAAAAGTGTTTTTTATGAACGATTGAAAATTTGAACAAGATATATATAGGGAGAGTGTGAGCTAATAGAAGATAATTGAATAAGAAAAATGTATTGATAAAAATTGTTTTGCATTTTTCATTGTATTTATTGTCGACAAACTTTTAATCCTTTTCTACATGAGATGTACTAATCTAAATAATAATTTTTTTTGTTTTAATTATTCATTGAAATCTCTTAGAAATTGAGTTGCCCGGACTTGTGGCTCGGTGGCAATGTCTGCGGTTCGGGCTCAAGTACAGTATGCTGATGACTTCGGTGTAGATACCGTTTGTGATATTCAACATCTTGCTTTTGTTAATCGAACTAAGTCGGTTTTCCGGGATTTCTCCCATATGGTATGTAAATGTGGTGTAGTTCCCTAAAAGATCTGCGGCCTGATGGCTAGTTGGTTAGCGCTCTGGCCTTTGGTACCACAGGATTCAGGTTCGAATCGTTGTGGTGGCAGGAATGATTGTTAGGCCATGAATGATAGTTAATCTGCCAGTAGCAGACGCCCTTGGCCCACTATGAGGCTATTGCGCCAATGAAGAAGAAGAAATGGCATCTAAAGTTCACATCAACAGGATACAACTTTCCCTCTTGCAGATTTATCAAACTTGCCTCATCATAAACAACAAATATTTCTCTTTTTTGCTTGCTGGATTTCTAATGGTAAATCCACATGGTCGCTACAGTGTGATTTAATCGAAAATTAGTGAAATTAAAACAGAATAAATGTATATTGTGGCTTTTCTCTATTCTAATAATACAACGATCTCATAGTTCTCAACATTTAATTTTCATTTGTTAGTTTCGACCAAAACATTCATTCAAAACAAACTGAATGCACTATCCACTAGGTCATTCCAGCTAGATTTAATCAAAAACTAATGCAATTAAAACTAAATAAATATTTTTATTGTTCTAATGCAGCTTACACAGACTTAGACAATTGTCTTTGATGCCTTAAGGCAAGCGCTACACCGACGTTACTCTCACTTAGCACAAGGCACACAAGATGAGAGTGTAACGTGAAGATAAACTACGGACACGGAGTAACAATACCCCCTCAAAGCTCTTCGATCATGTTAGACCTAGACGTACAGTTTAAAGTGGATATTGAACCATCCATGGCACCGCCGGGACTCGAACCCGAAAATTGTGGTACCAGGCGCCAGAGCGCTAGTCACTCGGCCATTCAGGTTCCGACTGAAGGAATATATATTTTGATGCTTTTCTTCTCTAATAATGCAAAGATCTCATAACTCCATGGATTGCAGTTAAGTAATAGCTCATGGCTCGACCTGGTGGCCAAGTGGCTAGCGCTCTGGCCTTTTGGTATCCCAGGCTTCAGGTTCGAATCCTGGCAGTGGCATGGATGTTTGTGAGTGGTTTGGAACCGATGTTAAACTGTAGGTCAATATCTAATTTGCCTAAAGTGTGCACAAAAGGACCGTAGAGTGATAATCCAAACCAATCTTCTTCATTGGCGCTCAAAAATCTTTCATATATAATAAAAATTAATGATACTTTTATTTCAAAGGAAAATGTTTTTCAAATGTTTGAACAAATAATAGCAGATTAAAATCTAAATATAACTTCACCTTAAAAAGAAGATTTAGCAATCAGATTTTGTTTTCCAAAATTTTGGCAATGTAATTATAAAGTACCAGAATAGAATTTCATACTAATTCTTATGTTTACTGAAGATTTTGTACTTACATTGATATGACTTAACATTGATTGACTGTAAATGTAGAGAAACGGCAAGAAATTTTCTTAGTAAAAACTATTTTCTGAATCAATAAAAATTTTAACTCACTAATACAATTCGAACATTTTATATTTTTATCACATATTTGAAATGCATTCAATTAAAGCAGTATGAATTTCAAACAAAAATTTATCTAAATAAATATCGAATTTTAGTTTTCCCAGAACAATATAACTCAAGAAAAAAATATTCTTGATATAGATGGTTGGTATTGAAAAAAGATTAAATATCTTTTCTTCGAAATTTTAAATCCCTTTTAATATGACTTCCATTTATTATTACAAATTCCTAGAAAATTCTTATTCTCTATTATATTTTGTTTTAAAGTGATTTCTAAAGAATTGAAAGGTATTTTCTTTTCTGGTTAAAAGGGATATTTCATCTTTAACAAATAATCGCAGGTATGTGGGCGGGGTTGATAGGGCTGGATTCCAGTTTTTTCTAGGAAAATTCAGTTATACCTCAAATTATAATGAATTGTTAGATATATCTTCTACTCATATGAAAATGTAATATTAAAGCATGAAAAATAAGTTGTTTTTATTACTTTTTAAGATATTGGGTTAAAATTTAAACTTATGTTTTTAGAATATTAGATAAACAGAAAATACATGTCAGAAACAAAAAACTGAAAAGGCAAACAATTAGTGATAAATAAATAAATAAATAATAATAATAATAATAAAAATAAATAATAAATTCAGAAAATAATAATAAATAAATTAATAAATTCAAATTTTCATAAATTTGAAAATTATAAACAAAATAATTTTTTATTTCTTCAAAAGAAAGATTTTTTTATTATTAAATATTTTATTTTTGCAATTTAAGCGCGTTCTTCAGTATGGCCAGAGTGTCCTAGCGGATAGTGCTTGGAAGAATTAAAGAAATTATGTTTGAACCTGGAAAACTATACCGGGCCCACGCTATAATCAATGACTGCACACAAAAATGCACACAGAAAATCCGTAAGCCGGAAAATCAGCTGTTTTCTTGCTTCTTTTTTAAGATAGTGGGTTTAAATACTGAATTATGTTATTAGAATATTAGCAGAAAATAAATGTCAGCAACAAAGGCTGAGAAGAAAATAATAAAGTGAAATAAATTTCGGAATCCTTTAAAAATTAATGATATTATTTTGAAAATTGTTAGCAAAAAGAAATTCTTTTCTTCATGATTTTTTTTATAGTTAAATACAACGAGATATTTTATTTTTGCAATTTAAGCGTTTGTCAGTATCACCAGAGTGGCCTAGTGATTGCGCGTTGAGCTCCCGAACTAAAGAAATTTTGATTGAAACCCGACAAAATAAACGGTTCTCCCTATAATCTGTATAGTTGGAAATGGGCATAATAAAATCAGTAAGTCGGGAAAGCCCTTTTGTTGGCTCAAAGATGATACGATGTCACTCCAGGAGGTATTTGTACAAATTCTGATGGCAAATTGGAGTCTAAACAATAAAAGTTTATGCGTCTTTTTAATGTTAAGAGTCGTGAGTAACGCTGAATCTGCTATGCTTTTTGTTCTAATACGAACAAATTCAGTTACGCACCAATGATCTGTCAATATCTGGTTTTCGAGGAAAAAAATTATTATTTATTAAATAGTTCGAGAATTGGGCTCAAAAATTATTCGTAACAATAAAAGCTTATAAGCCTGCGGATCAGATCATGTTTATAAATAACGGATAAAGATGGTTAGTATCGGAAAAGATTAAATATCTTTTCGAATTTTAAAATGATTTTAATAAAATTTCCATTTATCATAACAAATTCCTAGAAAAATCGTGTCCTATTTTATTTCTTTGATTTTAAAGTCATTTCTAAAGAATTGAAATGTATTTTCTGATTAAAAGTGATATTTTATCTTTTAAAAATAACTGCTATGAGGATAATATACAGGATAGGTTGGATTCCAGTTTCGCGTTTTATGGAAAATTCTGTTAAATTCTCAAAACTATAATGAATTTTTCATATATTTTTTATTCATATGTAAATGTAACATTAAAATATGAAAGTGTCAAGTTGTATGTTAATTCTTTTTTAACATTATATTTTAACCCACTGTTTATGTTATTAGAATATTAGAATAAGCAGAAGATAGATGCTAGCAACAAACTGATCCGTAACGATAAATGTTTATGCGTCTTGAGTATATGCGTTTCTGTTGTTATAGTGACGAAAGACCTGTCAGTGTCTAATTTTCGAAAAAAACATATTAATTAGTAAAATAGTTTGAGAGTTGGGCTCAAAAGGAATTGTAACAGTAAATGTTTATAAGAAGACTACGGGCTCAGATTATGCCGATAGGGCCACAACTTAACTCATCTTTATAAATATTCTACCAATTAATTTAAATAACAGCAGTACTTATTCATGTGATGTGTCTTGAGTAACGCTGAATTCACTTTATATTGTTCCAGTAACGAAT